>JANZXP010081125.1:0-10009 GCA_027576715.1 Erythroxylum flavicans
TAATATCATTCATGAAACCTATCCTTTTCCATAACATGATATCCATTTTGTCAAACACTTCATTATCAAAATTCTATCATTTACAGTTGATGACCTCTTCATTTTTACTTTAGTTTTAGTTTAGTAACATCATCGCATAGTTCAATAATTCATGATTGTTTATAAACCCCAAAACAGTACCTATTTCATATTTCTCCATATCATATGTTCTGCATTTTTTTCCAGATTTTCTTAAGCAGATTTTAGGTCAGATTTGTATGATCATTATGACCTAGACTAATTAAATGTTCCATAATGTCTTAAGTGTCTAATAACATCAATTTTATGCATTTTGGTTCAGTATCATGCAAGTTATAATAAAAAATCTACAGACTGTTTTCATACCTTGACAGAACATAATTCTCAACATCAAGCCAAATTTCAAGACTCTTAAGGACAGATTTAAAATTCGACTCCTTCATGAAAAATGTAGTCTTATGTCTCTAGTTACTCCAAATCAAAATTCATCCAATTTGGATATTCACTGATCAAGTTATGTCTAAAATACAGACATATGTTCAGTAAAAACACTGCATATAACATGCTTCAGCTCACTTCATTGCTAAAATCCTTCATCTTGTTAATCATATCATGAATTTGCTTCTTCCTTCACCACCCACACATGCATCAATCCACAAGCATGAAAACATACACCACTCATGCATGCATCCATTTTACAAATGTTAAAACTTCATCTTAATATCATTTACACTACCCATATAACTTTAAGCATCACTTACTTGCTTTAGAAAAATTCCAGCAATTGAGAGAGGTCAGAAGAGATTTTGGTGGATGGACAAGAGTAGAGAGACAGTATATGGTCTGAAGTGATTTCTTTGCAAGGTGTCACATTGATGAATTAACCAAAAGCCAATACACAAAAATGAGCAAAGATGGTGTTTCGGTGATGGTAAAGCAAGAAGAAAGGTTTAGATGATTTCGGTGAAACCAAAGAAAAGTGATGCAGAAATCGTCCTTGCCTAACAAAAAACGTGACTCAGGTGGCTTAACTTAGCTTTGCCACATGTCTCCATTGCATGTCTTGCATTTGTCATTAAGTGAAGCTACCAAATGTTACTTAGCTATTGGTCTACATGTCACACATTAATTTGTCCAATTGTCACATATTCACTAGTCCATTTGTCACACTTCTATTTTTCTTTTATTTTTATATTTTTCTTAGTAAAAATACTCCAAATTTTTGATAAATTTTCAAAATATTCAAAAAATTATGAAAATAATTCTAATACACACCGATTCAATTTTCAAGACAATTTATCCATAATTCACACTTTAATCACATAAAAATCAATTATACTCAGAAAATGTCAATGAATGCATATACAATTATTTCCATGAGTGACGACATTATTCACGTGTATGTGTATGCCAAATAATGCATGAAATGCACTTCTAAATTCTCAATAAACTCTCATATCTAGTACCCTAGGTTTCTAACTCTAATCAAGGCATAATGGGAAGTTACAATATATGTCATGTTCAATGCATGCTCAATGAGTTTCCTGAGTATATGTCCTTAATCATAAGTCTTGATCATTTAAACCTTTATGACTTGCATATGTCTAGTTTTAACTTAGGTTTACACCTCAAAAACATTTGATTATTTTAATATCATCAATTATACATTCATTATTCACATATTCTCCAATCCTTTTTCTAGCATTATAATCATCACTCAATATCAAAATTTTCATGCATTCATACCTAATATACCTTATTAATCTCCTTTGAATCACATTAGCATTTCTAAAAAAACTTTTATTCCTTAATCATCTCTAAATTTCTAGATTTTGATACATGATAACATCAATCCATTCTCAAGTTATAATCATCAATTAACAACCTAACATATCAAACACTTTAATCAAATTGTCAAACATCAAACTAGGTTCATTTCTAGCCTCATTTAAGTCCAAATACACCAATGTAGAGTGACTTATCCTTAGTTGGTTCAACAATTACACAAAACTGAAATTGTCACTTCAGAGCCTTGCCTAAGGTCGTGGTGGACCTTCCCACGATCGTGACAAAAGCTACTGCAACAGGCCACAGTTATAGGATAAGTGCCACAATCGTGCACTATCCATTTTTCCCTAATTATCTATGAATTGCACCTACTTAGAAACATCACCAACACTTCAAAATTTCCATAATTCATGTTCATTTATGCACCCTCATTTCATGCTAATCTAACTACCATATTGGTTACATTAAATCTTAATTTATTCATTATCATTCACTTAATCTCATCATACATGTAATCCTAACTATTTCCATATTTTAACTCTTTACTTACTACATCCAACACATTTTATGCATAGTTCGTCATTTCTACTTCATTTTCTTATTAAAATCATCTCCATTCCAACTCAAAAACATCCATAAAACAAATCATAAATTATTTTTCATCATCTATATAAAAATAGAAACATCATAATTCATTATCATACATAAATCTTAGTTCTTCTCATTTCAAGAACACTACACCAGCCTTTTCTTTAGCTTCAAAACTTAATATAATTCATCTCTATAGCAACCAATGATCCACATTTTTATACATCCAAAAATAGAACATAACCTATACATTTCTTTCATCAACATTCAGCATACATCCAACACCATTAACACCATAAATATATCCCTAAACTATCATCATAAACGTTTTTATTTAAAACAAACCATGAAGAATCATATCTTACTTACTTGTTTAACTCCAAGCTTCTTCAAATCACCAAGAAACCTAAGCTTCTCCATTTACACAATCATCAACTTTTAAGAGCAAAATGATAATAGAAATGGGTTTCATCATTACAAAGAAGACAACAGAATTTTGTTGGAGAAACAAAGTGAAGGAGTTTGGCAAAAATCAAAGATTGAGAGGATTGGTGACTGTGTCATCGATGAGAGAAGAAAGAAGAAAAGAGTTTGTAGCAGAAAAATGAAAGAAAAAGATAGTCTTTCATGGGTAAATATCACGAGTGAGGTGTGTGGCAAATGTCCTTAACTAATGGTTCCAAATGTCTCTTAACATCTAGTCCATTTGTCCCCTAATTTCTAAACCATTTGTCACCCAATTTATTATACCACTTGTCAATTAATCCTAATGCCACTTGTCAATTATTTCTACTGCCACTTGTCATTTATTTCTATTGCCACATTTCACTTATTTTTACTACCATGAATCAATTTATCTTACCATTTGGCGTTTTTCCTAATCCAAAAGACACATAAATTCATAAATCTCTTAATTTTAACAAATAATTCTGAATTAATAACTGTAATTCACCAAATCAAAATTCACGACAAAATAATTCATAATTCACATCAAAATTTTTTAAAATCTTTCATACCTTAAAAAATGTCAATTGAGTGCATATACAATATTTGCAATGTGTACAAAGATAAAAAAATCCGTGTGTATGCTAATGGTATGCATGTGAATGCAATGCACCTTATGTATTATCTATGTTATTTCTTGTGTATAGTGGTTTAGGATCCTATGTTCTAACCCTCAGTATGAAAAAATGGGATATTACAACAAGTCTCCTCTTCTAATTCAGGTACATCCTTAAAAGACTTAATTAAGTCTCTTGCTACTAACGCTTTACAATTCCAACAGGATGTAAAATAATTCCAGTAAGATACAAAATTGTACAACCAGATGGGTTAGATGGTAATGACTATTAATTGCTTAAAATCACGAAGTGGAGGGAAGTTGCCATCTTAACCTGAGGTGAATCCATTGAAAGTTAGCGAGATAACTTTAATAAAAGGAAAGGAGCTTAAGATTCCCAAAAGGAGTGAGATAACTTTAATAAAAGGAAAGGAGCTTAAGATTCCCAAGAGTACCCTGCCAAGGATAGACAATGAAAAAGAGATCAAGAAGGACTTAGGAAATAAAGGAAATTCCTCATCTAGCACAAAGGTAAACTTCGAAAGTCATAATATGGTTAAAACTATTCCTCCACCTATTGTTAGAAGATTAGCAAAATCAAACAAGGAGGAAAAAGATAAGGAGATATTAAGGACTTTCTAAAAGAGAAGTGAACATACCTCTGCTAGATGCAATCAAGTAAGAACTCAGGTATGCAAAATTTCTTAAGGAATTATATACCAATAAAAGAAAACTAATAGGTTACGAGAAGGTGATGATGGGTGAGAACGTTTATGCAGTCTTCAAGAATAAAATACCTTCAAAATGATGGGATCCAAGTATGTTTACTATTCCTTGTAAAACTGGCAACGCTATAATTAATAGAGTTATGCTAGATTTAGGATCTTTAATCAATGTTATGCCATATTCAATTTATGTGTCCTTAAATTTAGGCCCTTTAAAAGACACCAGTGTCATCATACAATTAGCTAACCATACTAATGCTTACCTTGATGGTGTAGTTAAGGATGTATTGGTTCATATGAATAAGTTGGTTTTTCCTGCAAATTTTTATATAGTATATATGAATGATGAAACCTCATAAATCTAATACCTATCTTACTAAGGATGATATGACTAAAAATAAGTCGATATTCATAAGGGAACCTTCACCATGGAATTGGATGGGGAAGTAATTTGTTTTAACATTTTTGATGCAATGAAACATCCTTAAGATGATTATTTTGTTTTTTCCTATTGATAGGACTGATCCCTTAATATATTTAATATTTAAACTAAGTTGCAAGGATCAATTAGAAGTAGTCTTGATCGAGCACCTAGAATTAGAAGCTATTAATAATGTTAAGTTGGGAGAAGAGTTAATTGAGATGGCAACTACCTTCCAGTCATTGGAAAGCTCTCCCACAAGGTATAAATTGGCTTCTATATAGTTAACTAAATCATACCAGAGGTTGTTACCTTCTAATATGTAGTACTTGAAGTGGAGTTAAAACCACTACCCACCCACTTAAAGTAAGCATATCTGGGAGAATAATAGACACTACCAATCATTATTTCAGTAGTGTTGACTTCTGATCAAGAAAAAAATTGGTTCCTATGTTGAGAGAGCATAAGAAGACCATTGGCTGGACAATTATAGATATTCAAGGAATAAGCCCTTCTATATGCATGCATCACATTTTGTCAGAGGATGCAAGTCCACTAAGTAAGCTCAATGTAGGTTGAATTCTCCAATGATGAAAGGAGTGAAGAAGGAAGTGTTGAAGCTTCTAGATGCTAGGGCCATTTACCCAATTTCTAATAATAAACGGGTAAGTCTAACTTAGGTGGTTCTAAAAAACAATTGGAATTATAATAGTGGCCAATCAGGAAGGTGAGCTGACTCCTACCCATGTACAAACCAACCCGTGTGCAAACCAAATGGTGAGTATCCATTAACTATAGGAAATTAAATGCAGCAACTCATAAAGACCACTTTCCCCTTCCCCTTATTGATCAAATGCTTGAAAGATTGGTTGGATATGAGTATTATCATTTTCTAGGTGGCTTTTCAGGGTGTCTTTCGATCTTGATTACACTAGAAGATAAAAAAAGGAACACCTTTACATGCCCATTCAATACATTTGCTTACCAAAGGATCCAATTTGGACTATGCAACACACTAGCTACCTTCTAAAGATGTAAGGTAAGCATTTTATATGAGCATATTAAGAAAATCATAGAGGTATTCATGGATGAGTTTAGTGTTTATGATTTTTCTTTTAATGAATGCTTAGAAAATCTTGCTCTTATCTTGGAAACGTGTATTGAAACTAACCTTATGATATATGCTTAATTGAATATGAATTTATTCCATAACATTTAGTGATTATTGCTATGAAAATGCTTAAGATACTCATTTTGACTCATATGTGGTTTTAGGCACAATTCGGAAGTAAAAGAGATAAAGTGATTCGAAAGCACTATATTTGAGCCATTTTCTAAAGATTCACACTCACTTGTCTTCGTGGGGCTAGAAGAAGAAGATTAAAAGTAAGAGGAGACAAGTATATGCCAAAAAAGATGAGACTTATGCTAAAAAAGATGAGACTCATGAATGTGACAAGGTGTCTCACAAGTCTCACAGTTGTGAGACACCACCCATGCCTGTGAGAAGGTGTGTTCTACCTCTGACACACTAAGTCACAGGTGTGACACAATGACACCTCATCATTTTAACCTAGTTTTTAGTATAAAGCCAAAGCGAGGTGTGATAACTGAGGATTATGAAAGTTTTTGGGTATTTTTGACTGGGAGAGAGTGATGCTTTGGGAGAGAATGAAGAGGGAAAGAGAAGTTCTCAACCATGAGAGACCCATGGAGGGGTAGCTTCTTGACGCTGGTTCAGAGGTGACATTGATGCCAATGACCCGGTTAAGCATTCCTTCTTGTATTTGCTGTTTCTTTCTCTTTTATGGATTGATTTTGTTATCCTACGCATATGGATTTGGGTTTTATGTATGAATGATTGTATTATCTTATAGTTTGATTGTTTATATATGAACCTATAGCTAAAATTTTAATATAATCTATAATTGCTATATTTGAGAATCATTTGTAGTGCCTAGTGGTTCGTAATCATTTATAGTGCCAAACGTATGTGGTTGTTGCTTAGATTGATTAGTTTTCCTAATTTATAATGCGACTACGCACTTAAATCTAGAGATCATATCCTAGGTTATTTAGTGGTTAGGTTTAATTAACGATCGTATATTAATTAAACACCACCAAAGGAAAAACTCAGGTTAATAGAGCTTATTATTAACCTATGATTAATAGTTCAAGGAGAGGTAAAAGAGCAACAATTCAATGAAATATGTTTAATTAGGGCATAGTCTGAGATTGAAATATGTTTAATTAGGGCAAAGAACCAAACTCTTAGGGAATTCACCACTTTCATCATTTTTGTATATTTTCTTTAATTTTCTTTTTCTAGTTAGTTTTGTTCTATTTGCTTTTTTAAACCAAACCAAACCCCCCGCCCCCCAAAAAACCTAAACATTAATTAATTTCATTTTAAAAGCTGGTAGAACACCCTTTGTGGGATCAACCTAGACTCACTACTATTATAGTAGTAGGTCTAGTTTATTTTGCATAACGTTACGATGTGCTATTGTTAATTTTGACGTCGTTGCCATAGAGTGCGGTGCTTTAGTCTTTTCTTTTAATTTTAATTGGAGTTTTGTACATATTTGTTTGTAATTAATTTCTTTTAAGTTATTTTTGGATCTTTTAACTTTTTGTTTAGTGTTTGTGTGATGAAAAAATATTTATGGGAGTAGTAATTTTTTCTATAACTCACATTCCTAATCTTATAACCATGTTGGGAATGATCAACCTAACTGTAGTTATGGATGGTATAATCAACAAAATCACTTCCTTGATAGTATGCAGGACATACAGCAATTCCTGTATAGACCAGAAGCTTCTTATTAAGACTCAGGTCCATCTGTAGATGAATTGATTAAATCTATTACTTCTAATACTCTGCAATTCAAGCAAGAAGAAAGATAATTTTAGTCTAGTTTGCAAAATTTAGAGAGCCAAAAAACTCAGGTTCATCTCCAGAAGAATTGATTAATATTATCAATGCTAATACTTTGTAATTTCAATAGGGTGTACAGTAATAGTTCCAATAGGAAATGATGCAATTCTACCAAGGTATAACGTCTAGACTCCAGAACTTGGCAAGTCAAATGGGTCAGATGACAAAAACTCTTAAGCCTTTAGCATTATAGAGGAAAGAGGAGCAACCACATCAACCAGAGGTGTACCCAATAAACATTAGTGGAGAAACCTTATAGAGTGAAGAGGAGCTTGAGAATCTTACTACTCAAGGAAAAGTTTGCGTCAAATAAGTGGAGGAGAAGCTCAAAGCAGAAAATGATATATCTATTAGCTCAAAGGTGAGTACTAAGTCTATAGTTATCTTTAAGACTAACTCTTTACCTTTACCTAGTAGGTTAGAGAAATTAAAAGAAGAAGAAAAAGGTGAAGACACATTCAAGATCTTTCCAGAGTGCATGGACTCAATAAAGATTAAGATTGCTCAAATTGTGACACATAAGATCATAATTTCATTCCGTAAGGAGAAAACATGGAGTCGAGTGATATATGTTTAATTTTTGATATATTTAATTATTTACATTTAGCGATTAATGATACAAAAATGCTTAAGATACTACTCACTTTAATTCATATATTATTTTAGGTACAATTTGGAAGCAAAGAAATTACAGTTAGTTGAAAGCACTACATTTGAGCCAATTTTCAGAGATTAATTTTCACTTGTCTTCTTAAAGCAAGAAGAAGAAAATTAAAAGACAAGAAGAAAATTAATAGAAGAAAAAAGAACAGTGAATGAAGATGGACAATAGGAAAAGAGAAGCAAAACGACAGTATAAGAAGAGGAAAATGTAGTGTAGGAGGTTGGAGTAAAACGATGCAGCAGGAGGCTAAGAGGCCAAGATCCAAAAAGACGTGCAGCAGAGGTGGACAAACAAGGAGAACAAAATGCATACATTTGCATGTTCAATGCAACGGATAGGCTACGTTTCATGCAAGGGTTAAGTGGGAGATGAATAGTATATGGTCGACAAAAAAACTGTGACCTTTAATTGTCAAATCAAATGCACAGTGGAAGGAGGAGTTGCGGTAGAAAGAAATAAAGAAGAGAGTGGTATGGCGATAAAAGAGAGAAGAGTGGTGAGAGAAACAATAGAAAAGAGTGGGGCTTACTGTAGAACAAAGAGAGAAGGAGCGTGAATAGTAAGCAGTCCATTGATATTAGATTGTCACTTCAATGAATAGTGTCGTCAATAGTAAAGAAGAGAAGCTTAGGTAGTGAAGAGATAAGGGGATTCGATTGGGGTAGTTTTTATAGGGATTGAAGCATTTACTTTGGAGAGATTCATGGAAGGTTAAATTCTCGATGTCAGTTCGGAGGTGACATCGACGCGGATAACCCGGGGTAAGCAACTTTTTAATAGTTTTTGTTGTTTCTTTCTCTTATTAGGAATTGATTATGTTATCTTGTGTTTATTGGATTGGGTATTGAATGATGATGATTTTAATGCGTTCGTTAAATCATTTGATTACGTACCCATTGCTAGAATTTTGATAGCATCTGTAATTGTTATGTTGAAATTCATGTCTAGTGACTAATGATTCGTAATCATTAGGGATGACATGACCTAGGTTAAATGACACATCGTATGTGGTTGTTGCCTTGATTAATCAGTTTTCCTAATTCTTAATGCTACTGCCTAATTAAATCTAGAGATTATATCCTAGGTTATTTGGTGGTTAGGTTTAATCAACAATCGTATCTTGATTAAACAAAACCTATGGGAAAACTCGGGTTAATTATTAACCCACGATTAATAGTTGCTAGGAGAGGTTTGAGAACAAGAAATTGTTGAATTATGCTTAATTAGGGTGTAGGCCGAGGTTGAACCAAAGAACCAGATCCCTACCGAATTCCCCAATTTTACCACTTTTAGTATATTTTTCTTTAATTTGTTTTTATCAGTTAGTTTCATTTTATTTTCTTATTCCAAAAATCTAACCCCTAATTTTTCCTAAACACCTATTAATTTCATTTCATAAGCTAACCAAACACTCCCTGTGAGATCGACCTAGACTTACCACTGCTAGAGTAGTAGTCTAGTTATTTTATTTTGACTAGCGAAATGACTCGCCGGCTATCGAGCTAGTGACACTAAACATAGGCGCTTCTTGGGAGGCAGCCTAAGGGAAGTTCATTTATTTTCTTTACATTTTTTCATTTCTTTTATATGCATGTTTGCTTTTAAGTTTGCTTGTTACTGTTGGCCCCTGAAAATTTTTCGTTGAATTAAGCATGACTGTTATAGAATAAGCATGGAATTTGAATTTTTGCCTTAGCATGAATTATAAGGTCATGTTAGAATTATTATTGGATTTAATTATTTATTTCAATGTTGATTTTATTTCACTAGTTAGTGAAATTAATGTCTTAAGAAGGAATAAGGGCAA
>JANZXP010081126.1:0-29971 GCA_027576715.1 Erythroxylum flavicans
GTTTCTTTTGCATCTTTTTAACTCAATTTCATCTCCCAAGTGTTGGAAATCATCTGAAAACAATTAAGACACAAATCTATCAATTTTGAATAATAATTTCAACATATGAGAGAGATTTATATATCAAATAAGTGAAAAATGACAACTTAACATGTGCTTCAAAAGAAGTTACCTCTTAAGTTTGAAGATCCAAGTATGTTTACAATCTTTGTAAAATAGATAGTCTGAAAATTGAGAAAGCATTGTTGGATTTAGGTGCGTCGGTTAATGTTATGCCTCAATCTATTTATGAATCTTTGAATATGGGGCCTCTAAAAGAAATTGGTGTCATAATCCAACTTGTTGATCAATCTAATGCCTATCCTATAGGTGTTCTTGAGGATGTCCTTGTTCAAGTTGATGATATGATTTTTCATGTTAATTTCTATGTCTTATAGATAGGTAACAAAGATTCATCCACTTTAGTTCCAATTTTTTTTGGGAAGACCATTTTTGAAAACCTCTAGAATAAAAAATGATGTTTATGATGGGTCTTTAACTATAGAGTTTGATGGAGATGTGATTAAGTTCAATATTTATGATGCCATAAAATTTCCTAATGATGATCAAACTTTTGTTTTTGTGAGTTTTCTTAATACTTTAGTGCAGGAAACATTTTGTTTACATGAACCAGATAAATTATAGACTGCATTGGAAAATAGCTTGGATATTCAGGAAGGAAAAACACTAGCCAATTATCTTTCCATTCATTAGGAGTTGTATACCATTATCCAGATTTTATAGCGGAGCAAATAATTAGAGGAATAGGTATGTTTTCTAGAGCTAACTAGAAATAATTTGAAGTTGTTGTCATCTTTTATACAGCCACCAGAATTGGAGTTAAAGGCTTTTCCAAGTAACTTGAAATATGTGTATTTAGGTGAGCATGAAACTTTTCTTGTTAATATTTCAAAGAGACTAACATTTTTGGAGGAAACACAATTATTGGGTATGTTGAAAAATTACAAAGATGCTTTTGGATAGACTGCGACTGATTTGAATGGGATTAGCCCATCAATTTGTAAACACCTAATTCTATTGGAAGATGGAGCTAAGGAAATAAGATAGCTCCAACAAAGATTGAACCCACCAATGATGGAGGTGGTCAAGAAGGAGATTCTGAAGCTCCTCGATGTTGGGAAAATCTGTCCAATTTTAGACAGTAAATGGGTAAGTCCAGTACAGATGGTTCCTAAGAAAACTAGAGTAACCGTAGTAGGGAACACTTCAGGTGAATTGGTGCCCACCCTTGTTCAAAATGGGTTGAGGGTTTGTATAGATTACAGGAAGTTAAATTTTGTTACTCGTAAAGATCATTTTCCACTTCCTTTTGTTGACCAGATGCTTGAAAAACTTACAGGCAAAATTCATTATTGTTGTTTAGATGGTTATTCAAGTTATCACCAAATTTCTGTTGCACTAAAGGACCAAGACAAAATGACTTTCACATGTGATTTTGGCATCTTTTGTGTATCGAAGAATGCCATTTGGACTATGTAACGCACCTGCCACGTTCCAAAAGTGTATGGTAAGTATTTTCTTTGATTATATGGGTGACTGTATGGAAGTTTTTATGGATGACTTTACAGTTTATGGTAAGTCTTTTGATACTTGCTTGATTAACCTTGAAAAGTTTTAAAACATTGCGTTGAAAATAACTTGATTCTGAATTATGAAAAATGTCATTTTATGGTTGATCAAGGAATAATCTTAGGCCATATAGTGTCGTCTAGGGGAATTGAGGTTGATAAGGCTAAGATAGAAATTATTAAATCTCTTCCTTATACTGTTAGTGTATGGGAAGTTCATTCTTTTCTTAGACATGCAGGTTTCTATTAACGCTTTATTAAAGACTTTTTGAAGACTCAACCCTTATGCAAGTTACTTCAAAAAATATACGGAGATGAAGTTTGACGAAGCATGTAGGAAAGCATTCAACGAATTAAAAGAGAAGCTAATTTTTGCTCCAATAATCCAGCTCCCAGATTGGAGTCTCCCATTTGAGATAATGTGCGATGCAAGTGACTATGTGTTAGGAGTTGTTCTGGGGCAAAGGATGAACAAAGCATTGCATATGATTTACTATACTTCTATGATGCTAAACGACGCCCAAAAAAACTATTAAATAACAGACAAAGAATTATTGGCAGTTGTTTTTAGGCTAAAGAAGTTCTATTCATATCTATTAGGCACACATGTCATAGTTTATTCAAATCATACCGCTTTGAAGTATTTGTTGTCCAAAAAGGAAGCAAAACCACATCTTATTCGTTGGATTCTACTACTGTAAGAATTTGATGTGGAGATATAGGACAAAAAGGGAATTGAAAATCTGGTTGCAGATCATCTTAGTCGTATTTGTTTAGACACAACTTCAGACAACTTAAAAGATGAATTTTCAGATGAATATTTATTTACCACCTAACAGGTAACACCTTGATACGCTAACATAGTTAATTTTTTGATTACAAAGTCTTTACTTAGTACTATATCATAAGCTGAAAAAGATAAAATCAAAAGAGAGGCTAAATATTATGCATAGGATGAGCCATATATATCGAAATATTGTTCTGATCAAACTATTAGGCGATGTGTGTCTAATGATGAAATGCCTTCTATATTGAAGTTTTCCCATTCTTTTGTGTATGGTGGACACTTTGGTCCTAGAAGGATAGCCTGTAGGTGTTTGAATGTGGTTTGTTTTTGCCTAAACTATTTTATGATGCTTATATATTTTGCAAGTCTTGTGATCAATGTCAAAGAACAGGTGATTTAGGACCAAAAGACCAAATGCCGATCACGAATATCCTGATATGTGAAATTTTTGATTTATGGGAATTGATTTTATAGGCCCTTTTCCTTCCTCTTTCTGTAAGACATATTCTCGTTGTTGTTGATTATGTTTCAAAATGGGTTGAAGCTATGGCTACTCATACTGATAATGCTAAAGTTGTTGTCAATTTTGTTAAGTCTCATATTTTTGTCAAGTCCTAGAGCAATAATCAGTGATTGCGAAACTCATTTTTGTAACCGAATTGTTGAGGTTTAACTGAAGAAATATGGTGTTACACTCCGAACTTCAACAATATACCATCCCCAGATAAGTGGACAACCGAAGTTTCTAACAGGAAAATCAAATCAATTTTGGAGAAAGTGGTTAATCCTAACAGGAAAGGTTGGAGTTTTCATTTAGATGACGCGCTATGGACATACAGGACAACATATAAAATTCCTATTGGTATGTCGCCATACAGGTTAGTATTTAGAAAACCTTGTCATTTGCCAGTATAATTGGAACATAAGGCTTACTGAGATGTCAAACAATGCAATTTGGATTTAACTGAGGTTGGAATTAATCGAAAATTACAATTACAAGAGTTGGAAGAGATACGTAATGATGCTTATGAAAGTGCTAAAATATATAAAGAAAAGACTAGGTACTTTCTTAACAAAATCTTAACTAGAAAAGAATTTTCCATAGGTCAAAAGGTCCTTCTTTATCACTATAAACTAAAGCTCTTTCCTGGTAAATTACGATCTCATTGGATAGGTCCATTTGTTGTTACTAATGTTTTCTCACATAGTGCAGTTAAAATTTAGAGTTTAGACACTTTAAAGTGCTTAAAGTTAATGGACACCCATTGAAATCGTATTATGAGAATTTACAGGTTGAAACTATGGAGAAATTAAACTGGCTGAAATCGTATTATAAGAATTTATAGGTTGAAACTACGGAAGAAATTGAACTAGCTGAGCCAATTTACTTTGAGTAAGTCAATAAATTATTTCGTCTAGCTAATATGAACTGAAAGAAGCACTCTTAAGAGGTACCTCTAGATTTATTTTAATTTAAGTTGTTTCATTTTTATTTCAATTTACTTATCTTAATTGTCTTTAAAAATTTTCTTATTTTTATTTTATTTTTATTTTTTGTTGCAGTTTACATTTTACTTCTTATTTTATTTTACATTTAAAAAAGGAGGGGGTGTATAGCGACAGGCGCTAATGAGGTAAGGTAAGCATGCATTAATTTATGTTTTGTTTTATTTTATTTATTTATTTTTTCTCCTTCATCTCTTTCGTTTAGTTTGACAGTGTCCCTTTCTTTTTTCCCCAAGATTCCAATCCCCACCATCACCATCCAAGCACCCAAACCCCCTCTACAAATCAACAGACCACTCACCAGCAGACCAAAACACCCTCCACAGCCACCCAGATGCCCAAGTCGTCTTAATTCACTACGGCTCACCCAACAATTATAGCAACATTGTTCTGCAGCCAACCCCATCTATGTTGAAGACAGTCTGTCATCATTTTCTTTTGCAGATTCTCCACCATTATCCAAAACTACACAGCCACCTGTAGCTCCTGAAGAATCCGATTCCTCCGATATAAATGAGGTCCAGCCACAACTAGAAGCAGCGAAAATGCAGGACTAGGAAGAAGCAAAAGCAAAAATAGTGGTAGAAGAATATAATGTGGACGCAGGTAGTTACGAGATTCTCCTTACAATGTGCAACCAAACTAGAAAAGGTAAACATTTTTTTTATAGTAGGCTACAATTGACAGTTGATACATTCAACTTGTTTCATCGAAAAATTGATAAGGATTGTTTTAAAAATTATTTGTGATAGGTATATAAATCCTTGTAAGTTTATACCTGATGAAACTTTAGAGACTTTGAATATTCATTTTGCAATTAAACATTATGTGGATAATATTTGTTGGATACATTACATTAATGTTTAATACCTTGCATATATGGAATTGACTAGGGAATTTTATGCCACTTTTCTTTTCAAATTAGATGATTCAAATTTTGGCTTGTTCGCACTTGGTATAATCGAGTGTAGGCTTATGAATAAGTGGCATTCATTTTCTGTTGCTTCATTTTGTGTAACAATGAAATTTGTGACAAAATATGTGGCTAAAAGTGATGCATTTTTAAATGGTTGTTGTGATTATGTGCCTGAATTTGATCCATATGCACTGTGGTCAGAACGGTCTGTTGATTATGAGAAGTATAACCCTTGCAATTCCATAAGTTCTTTTATTCACAAACTAGCTTTGAAATACATGCATCATTTTTTGGTTTACAATTTTTCTGGTAATAGAAAATCTGCTGGTATAGCTGAATTTTTCTTTTTATGGTGCATAGAAAATGATGTCTTGCTTAATTTGGGTTTTTGGATGCTCACTCAAATGCATTCCATATTGAAAAAGCAGAATCAAGCTTTAATCTTAGGCTCATATATCACTCAACTTGCTATTAATATTAGAGTCTTAGATGTTGATAACACTAACCTCACAGTTGCTTGTGAGATGAAACCATTGGATTGTGAGTGTTTGTATAGTATGGGACTTGTAGTTACCAATGAAGCTAATGGATACACTTTTGCCCCATTTAGAATGGCTGTACAACTTGCTCCTTGCCCGCATTGGTGAAGAAGAAGAACTGCAACTACCAACACCTCCACATCCACAACTTCACAACCATCAGCTCATCAGCTCCTACCGCAACATATCCTCCTATAAGTGATCTGATTATTTTAGCACTCCTACAATGCATAGAGTGCAGATTGGATAGATTGGACCACAATCAGCTTGCTTGCTTCAAACAACAGAATTTTCAACCGCCTTTTCCACCAGCACCTTGATGCATTAACAGAGAAGCTTCTTAATTTTTTTCTTTTATGTCTTTTAATTTACATGTAATGTGTGTTAAACTATGAAATTCTATCTTAGTAGTTGGAATGAGATTGAATTGCATGCTTGAAGTTGAATTAGGCCAATTGAATAGAAGGTGAATCATGCTAACAGATTAAAGTAGTTGGTTACATAAGTTTACATAGAAATTGATGCTTGAGTGATTAGGTAATGTATATAAGCATAATGGATTTTCAATTAAGCCTATGTGAGGAATTGAGCCTATATGATTCCATTCAAAAGTCATTTCATTTCTTTGCGTGTGTGATACTCCCTTAGATGATTACCTTCAGAACTTCCTCTGAACCAGTTTGAATTTACTAGATGCATGCTAGATAGAAATGATTAAGGCCCTTTTAATTTTAACACTTGACTTAAATGACCCACCTATCTTATTTCCCCTTGCAAACCCCTTTGAGCCCATACCCCCTTTTTCTTTTTAAAGAAAACACCTCATTCTAAAACATCAAACCCCATTAGCCTTACCTATTCAAAAGTTTAATAAAGTGCTAAGTTAGATAGTTTTCGGACTTTTGGCTATATTTTTTCTGAGATGAGTTTACCGATATTTCTACTCATAGAGCACATTGTATTTAGCTGCTGTTATTATTCACTGTTTCCTTAGTATTAAAAAGAAAAGAATTAAGTATAGTAACAATAATAAGTGTTGAGAAGTTAGTTATTTACATGCAATTCTCAAAAATAAATTTTGTTGTCCCTTTGTATACTTAGTGCTTTATGACTACTTATGAAAAACCCCTCAAACCCCTTTTGACTCACCTTAACCTTAGCCCCATTACAACCTTAAATAAAGCCCTGTTGATCTATTTTAGCATGTAATCACTGTAGAAAAGAATTGGTGTATTTGCAAGCCTATGGTACTGTGATTTCTTATAGGGAGTTTTGAGCAAAACACCAACCTATAAAGACTTGAGCGAAATGAGTGAATCCTGTGAGGAAAATCCATTATGAGTTTATTCTTAGTTTTGAATGATAGTATCATAAGTTGAGTTTATTTATGTGCACTGATCAAAACTAGTCTGATGTGTTAGATTGACATCCGATTAGCCAAAGTTTGAATGATTGCATGCACTTGGTTTCTTTGAAAACGAATTGATATAATTTGATGGTCGTGTTTAATTTGCCCTAGGGAGAGCAAAAGATTAAGCGTGGGGGAGATTGTTAGTATCTTTATTTTCTATCTTTTTGTGTGTTAATTTTCCTTGTTTTTTGAGGTTTAAAGTTATACTTAATGGAAATTAATCTTTTTTATGTCAAGGTGTATTTTGGAACCAAATAGAAAGAACTACAAACATTTTGGAACAAAAAGAGCTGATCTAGGTGTTAAACCTTACTAGACATGGCCTCGTGCAGTGAAACCTATGTGACGGTCAACAGCATAATTTTTAAAGATTTTTTAGGGCTTTAGCCTTGCATTTGAAGGCTGCAGAGTAGAAAGGAGTGAGCATAGGTTTTTAAAGGAGAAGTGGCACTGTTCATAGACCAACAATTAATTCACTAAATACAAAACAGTAGGACGCAACATGTGGAAAGCAAGTAACGTGTGCATCTTTTATGAGAAGATGAGCAATACGACAGCGAAGCATGAGCAAAATGCTAGCAACATGGGAAGCACCAAAACACTAGCTTGTCGAAGATAAAACGCAGACTTACAACTACACACCAAAACACGCAGACTATGAATTTTTGTTTAAAATGCACAGCTAAGGTTTTATACAAAAACAGTAAGGTGGCCACCAATGTTTTTTTGCCACATCAACACAACAGTAGTGTAGAACAGAAGAGAGAGGGGTGGCGGCTCAAGAAATAAAAAGGAGAAGAACACGTCCATAAAGAAAAACAACACCCAACAGAAGAAGAGAAAAATTAAGCAACAAGGACGACTACTAGACAGGAAACAAGGAATAAAATGAAGAACGCCCCAAACATGGATAGTCCCAAATAGTTAGGAAAAATTGTGATGTTAAGTAACTAAACTCTTATTTCTTGGTTTACAAAATCCTAGTTATTGAACTTTAAATATTGTGAGATTTTCATTCTTTAATTGAATTGATTTATTAGTCAAGTATTAATTATTTTTTTGATTATTTGATTGTTTGATTTTATAACTAGGTGCGCAACTAGTTTGTAATTTTATTCAATCAATTGCTAGATTAAATAGGTTAACGTTCAATTCATTTAATGAAAAGTAGCGACTAGGATTTTTGTTTACTACGTTAGGGATATGGTTCTAGGAAAAATAGTTTTCTAAACTAAATATAAATCGTATGTATGTTGTGTAGTTTATCAATTTTCTTGATTTGTAAAACTATTAATTAATTAAATCTAAGATCGTATCTAGGTTATTGATTAATAAGGGTTAATTCGAATACATATTTCGGTTAACTAAACATAAAAAAAGATAGGTAAAGAAATTTACCACGAAGAATGCTTAACCGATAAATCGATTATTTCTAGTGTCGATGATTAACACAAGTTCAATAATAAAGGAGACCAGAAACCAAGATTTATTCCTATTGATTGTTAAATTCTCACTATTTTGCTATTAGTTATTAGTTATTTTTCAATTTCGTATTCCAATTAAATCCTGTTTAATTCATAATTAAAAACCCCCTTTATTGCATAATTACTAACGTCTGAATTTCTCGTGGGAACGGTCCCTACTTTCCATTACTATATTAATTTGTGTTGAAGGAAGTTAGTTTCTTTTTATATTTGGTTGCAGGTGACAACATTTACCACATTCCAATGAGCCTTCTCATCAATTTTCCTCTTATTGCACTATTCTTAACATTTTTTATAGAATCATTATCTAATAGTTTAACACAACCTATGCCCAACCCCATCATATCTCCATTAGTTATAGATCCATCACTTTCTTTAAATGATCTTTCTCATTTTACTCACGTATCAAAACCTCCTTTAACTGAACTTTCTCCTCATCGTACCAATCAAGTAAGTCAAATTCCTATTTTTATATGAACCTCACACTGATCTCGAGGAAAATCAGACAATTTATGGTGCAATGTAATGTTAGAAGAATTACAAGTATTTACTAGCTCTAATATTTAGGACATAGTTGACTTACATTCAGATAAGTCTCATTGTAGTTACTCTTCACAAACATTGTCTATTATTATAAATAGATGTCAAGAATGCCTTCCTCAATGGTGATCTTACAGAAAAAGTAGATATCAATATCTACCTGATTATGATAATCCACCTAACAAAGTTTTCCATCTTCAAAAAGTCTTATATGGATTAACAAGCACCTTGAGCTAGTTTCCCAAATTCATGTCCACTATTTGTCTCCTTGACTTTCAATCTAGCTCCTATGATTAATACCTTTTTCATTCACAAAAATGACTTAAGGATAATGGAGATAATTCCTAGGGTATTTTCACTCTAAGATTCTTTCTCCATTGACAGTTTGAGATGAAGGACCTAAGTGATCTAAGTTACATTTTAGTTTTAAATGTTTCATTTAATGAATTTGGATAATATCTATCATAAATTGGTAATATATGTATATCTTTCAATTGTTTCAATTATTATTAATCGACCTTTCATAGCAATCCATAAAGTAAAAGCAGCTCGAGGTAAAAGGTAACTAGACCATATAACTTTGTCCCAAGACAACTTAGGAAGTTGCTTAAACAACCATTTATTATAAGAAGAACCCGAGAACTTACCATAAGGAGAGTGCTTCCATATGTATTTTTCAATTTCAGCATTGCAGTAAGTTCCACATATTTCATTAGCAAGTGAAATAGTAAGTGATGCATTCTAAAATTTTTCTTTATTAAGAATAGTTGTAGCTACTGAAACATTCAAAGGGATTAAAGTCCTTAGGAAGTCCACATAGTTAGTTATCATTCCAAAAGCTAGCAGTTTTCCCATTTCCAATAAGACTAATAAAATTAGTCTTATACTTCTTTCTCATCTTTAGGATGGCCTTGAGAGTAGTGGGGGTAATGGAACAATTTACAGCCCAGCTGCACCTATTCGTAATGAAATAGACATGGATTTGTTTACACTATAGAGATTGCTTGTAGTCTCCAGAGTCTTTTGGTTAGTATGATTATGTTCAATGTCTTAATGGAGCAAATTACCAGCCCTTTTTGAATCTGTGGTGCACTTAATTCTCTCCATTTCGCTATAGCTTTATTGTTCCTCTCTTTGCGGCCAGTCTATAGGAAACTATTAAACATGCTATCAATGATTTTAGTATTGCACTAAAAAAGGCCATGTTAATAGCCCAATATTTATTGATGGAGTTGAGAATAGAATTAATAAGTTAGACTCAACCAGCTCTTGATAGGTGCTTGGAATTCTAAGATGAAATTCTAGTTTGGATTCTATCAAGTAGCTCAATGTAGTCCTTTACTTTTATTTTATGTAAAGAGACAGGAATGCCTAGGTATTTCATTGGAAACTCTTGAAGTTGAAACCTAGTTAAGGTTCCATATATTGAAGATCTGAAGCATTCTTGGATAAGAATACATTACTTTCGGAGTATTTGACTTACAACTCTGAGACACTTTAAAAGATCTTTAACGTTTTCATCAAAATATAGATAGAGTTTGCATCAACCTTAGAGAGTAATATTAGATCATCTGCAAAACAAAGATTGGTTAGTTTAAATTTGCCACATGCTGAGAGATATTTGAAGTGCTTTTCCCTTGTACCAACACTTTCAATGGTCTTATGGAGAGTTTGCATCACTAAGGGAAAGATATATGGAGATAAAAGATATCCTTGCCTTATTCCTTTGCAAATTTGGAAGAAATTGGAAGGTTGCCCATTCACAAAAATGTTGTGTGAGGAAGTCGTCAAGCATTGTTGAATCCAATGTATGAAAATTCCCAAAAATCCTAAAACTTAAACGAGATTTGTGATGAAACACTAATCAACATTATCATAAGCTTTCCTAAGGTCTATCTTGATATAATAATTGGGTCTGCTTTTCCCCTTTTCGTAATTAGCAATAAGTTCTTAAAGCATCAAGATATTGTTACCAATTACTTTATTAGGTATACAAGTACCTTGATTATGGCTAATATTCTTATGAAGAACTCCTTTAAGCTTTTGAGCTAGAATTTTGGAGATGATCTTGTAAAATGAATTACAATAAGCAATTGGTCTACAATTAAAGAAACTGTTTAGCTCACCATTCTTTGGAAATAGAGTTATAAAGGTTCTATTTATAGCTTTGAGTAGGGTACCCCTTATTAAGGAATTTCTTCACAGCTTCAGAAACCAAATTACCTGTAAGAGACTAGGTTTCCTTGAAAAATTTGAAATTGAAGGCATCTAGTCTAGGACCCTTATGAGGATGTAAATATGCTAATGTATCGTTGGATTCCTATATAGCTAGATAAGTGGCATCTTCTGGTGAGTAATGGTGCAATGCTTTCCATTCTCTTACAACAATTTTCTGATTTACAGGATTAGGGTATTAGAGTTGTATGGATTCTAACTCCCTTCTTGTAGTATTTACAAGGTGGTGCATATTACCAATATTCATGTTGAATAGTGATTTCATCTCTTGCTTAATTAGTTGTAATTTCTTGGAATAAGTGAATTACATAGAACTTGAGATGTTTGCTCTTAATGTATTCTATAAGCTCTCTTCAAAACAAGCCAACTATATGAGTAAATCATTGAGCATAAACAGATGAATATCTCTGTTTGCAGTTAAATAGAGGAGACTGGAAGCATGATCTGATGATAAATTAACATTAGACTTTGAAAAACTGTTGGGGAACATATTTAGCCATCTTAGATTTACTACACAATTGTCAAACTTCTTCCTTATGAAGTTAAGACCAGATTATTTGTTGGTCTAAGTATAAAAGTAGCCTCTTTTGAAATGATAGTGCATGGAGCTTCTTCTAAACAATTTTTAAGTTCCCTATATGGATAACATACTGCCCTTGAACCTTTAGTTTCCTTAGCTTTTAATATGTAATTAAAGTCTCCTAAAATCATCCACAGGGTGGTATTAGAGCTGACATTTTCTTTGATGTGGTTCCATAGAAAATTTCTTTGATAAGCACTATTATGTACATAGATAAAGGAGATGTAAGCCCTCTGATTGAGCTATCGTAGGGAGATATCTAAATGTACCATTTGGTCTATTATCCAAGAAGAGGTGATAGTTACTGCATTGTAATCATAGAGGAAAAAGATTCTGCAATTTGTATGATGGGAAAGATTAGAAATACATTGCCATCTAGCTAGAAGATAATTCAACAACTTGTAATCATCCCTCTTTATCCTTGTTTCAAAATACCAACTATGATGACTTTGTTTTACAAGATCATATCTTTGATCACTAGCTGTTTGTTAGGGGTGTTAGCCCTCTAATGTTCCATATAAGACAAATCATAAAGTTATATCTCTTAAGGAGAGTTTTTATATTTAGGTCTGATCTTCTTCTTATAACTATTTCAAACTTTGGCACTTTTGGTTGTTGCTACTTTTTACTAAGAGACACATTAGGATTATTCTCAGAATTTTCAGGGATTTCTTCTGTCACTGTATATTTTTTTAACTCCATCATTTGTGTTGACTTCTTTGGAATTACTGACTATAAGAAAAATTAGTTTTACCGATGGAAATTCTTGAAAATTACCAACAGAAAATAAAAAATTTTTGTCAGCAAATTAATTTGGCGAAGGAAATTACCGATAGACTGAGTCGTAAGAGAAGTGACAGTAGGTAAAATTTAGCGACGGATATTTGGAATCCGTCGCTAAATATAACGATGGACTATTTTTGTTTCGTTAGTAAATTTAGTGATGGAATTACTAATGTCCGTCGCTAACTTTACTGACAGAACAATCTAATTCTATCAGTAAATTAAGCGACAGACATTACAATTCCTTCGAAAAAAGTTAGTGGCGATAGTTTATTTGTCCGTCAATAAATTATTGATAGAATTACAATGTTTGTCACTCAATTTACTGACAAAATTTTCATCGGTTACTCCGTCGCTACATTTACCTATGATAATTTCATCCACCATTTCTCATTTCCTTCCCGAGTTTCCTGTTGATAACATTTTGATTTTTTCTACATTTAATTTCTCTAAAAAATAAGTTGAATGATAATATAAAATAAAAATTATCTTGACTAATAGTAAACAAATTATAATGTACAACAATAGGTCTTGAAAATAAGTATAAATTAAGAATTCATACAAATTTACTTAAGAGTAGCAATTTATCTACATTCACTTATCTATTTAAGCCATACAGTTGGTGAAGGTAGATGTTCTGATTGCTACGATGAAGTTCTATCCCTCTCCTTCAACTTATCCACCTTATTACAGAGCTAGGGTATATAGTCCATCAGCCTCTCTACTATGCTCTCAAGCTGAACGACTCTATGATCATTAGATATAGACCGCCTACTAGATGCGGCTGTACTGGATATGGAGGATTATGAATAACATATGTTTGCAAATGAAACTAAGCCGAATATCTTTCCACGATGGTCCCTACCGCTCAATACATTAAGATATGTTTGACTATCATCAACAGATTCAGAGTGTTGAGATTATTGTTGAATGCTTTCTTGTATTTGGTCCTATCATTATGATTGTTTATGTTAATAAATGATAATTTTTAAAAATTAATATTAAAGTATAAATTTTACATACATTAAGTTCTCTTTATTGGGTGTTTACGAAGGTCATACCTTCATGCTTTTTAGTGTGGGTGTGCAAAAAGAGCTTGTGTAGTATAGGCTTCCTGCTATAGACTTTTCCTGCATCAGAATAAATTGTTATAAGTGAACTACAATCTACAAAAATTTCAGTAGAATTTTCTCTATTTTTTTGATATTTACCCCTTGTTGAACCAAAAAATTTACTTAGCAACACAACCATTAAAGGCACCAGATGTTTATAACAATATGATTCTCTATAATACATATATAATTTTATTCTAAATTTCATACATCAAATTACATTGAAATCAAATTTCATACATCAAAGTACAAAAATCAGAACATAAGTGTAAAGTTTAGATACTTACAAGTTTCTCTGCATGCTCCTGGTGGGTTATAGATCCTCCAGTATGTACGGGTAGACTCTCTCCATCCGGTCGTCCATGTCTATTTACAGAATTGCACTTTAAAATGGACATTACCTCGGGTGATGTCCAATATTGCTACCGATGACTCCAAATATCTTCAGAGATGTAAGGAGGTTGTACACCATTCTTGTGTATGGAATGAAGGAAGTCTCTATAACGTGTATGAGCTTGCCTCTCTCATACATTATAAATTACATCATTAAATTTTGAATCCCAACAGATTCTTTCTGAAAAATAAGAAAAACATACTATAAGTATTTATAAAATATAATATTTATCTAATTAATGTATAAAATTAGATCAAACAAAAAATTCAAAAGAATATTTTTTTTGTACCTCAAACTTGTGATAATAAAAATCTTTGTCACCTAAGAGATATTATTCTATGTATAACCCTTAAAATCTATCTTCTTAATGAACTTGAATGATATATTTATAGAGCACGTTCTAGATGGAACTAACCTAATATATAACCTATTTTAGATCATTTTCAAATTTTCTAACCTATAACTTCAGTCTGAACCTATGGTGTTATTATGTATTACGAAATTTTTAGAGTTTCACTAACAAATTGTTGACAATTGTGATGTAAATTCTTCCATCAACTCCCTTAACTTCATGCTAGAGGTCGCTTCCTTCATTTGCAACGTTTATTCCTGATATCTCTTTCAGTATAAGGGTGGTGGATGGCGTAGCAGGGCTGCTAGATGATGTAACAATAGGTATAGAAGGTGACTGTACTGGGATTATAGGTCGGGAAGGTGATGCATCATCTGGATATGTAGTAGCTGGAGGTACAACACTTGAGTCTGTACCATCTACAAAATGTGATGCTTCACCTGGATATTCACTGGCTTCTCTAAATCATGGTAACCTGAACTTTGACTGCATCATTTCCTGTTTTCTCTTTTGTTGCATATTTTTAACTTGAAATATGTATTTTATTGAATATTCCAGTAATAAAACAATATAAATTAAATATATAACAATATATTGTTGATGCAATAATATATTTATTCATATAATATTCAATTAAAAACACAAATTAATTGCTATCATCACTTAATTGTAAATCAAAATCTTCATCATCTCCAATATCTAAAGAATTAGAATCAAACTCAGGCTTTTGTTAAAAACTCTTTTTCTCCTCATCCTCTCCAAATGAAAATTTAACATATTCATTATTTGGATCGTTCAAAGGTTCATTGTCGTCATATGTTATACATGCATTTATTTCATGAACATCTTCCTGAAATGCTTCACTTTCAATTATCTTATTTTCTCGTTTTCCATGTAATTCAAAAACACCTCTAGGTTTTACTTTGCAAATGGCAACCAATCTGACTTATCTCGTTGTAAGCTAGGAACAGGGAAATAATACACATGGATCGCTTGTTGGTTGATTTCAACTAGATTACATCAGCTGTACATTTTTGTTCTAACATTAGGAGTTGGATCAAACCAGTCGCACTTAAATATCACACTCTGTTTTATTAGCAATGCAGGGTACTCAATTTCAAGTATCTCAATAATTTTACTATAGTAATCCATCAATTCTCTCTGTATGTAAACCCCACTATTTATTGTTGCCATGCTATGACCATGATATTTTGTATGAAATTTGTATCCATTAAAAAAAATACACCAAATATGATTTAACAGTTTATAAAGGTCCATTCATGTGATCACATATGAACTTGTTCTTTATTTGATTTCCTGAGGCCTACACAAAAAAATAAAATAGTATAATGTCATTTAAACACATTGTTCCAATAATTCAACCATTTCACTTATTACAAGCGAAAACTTATATATATCTCGAACCATCAAGGAAAGTGTCTTCCAACTTCTTTATTGATATCATCTTGTGTTGTTTCGGGCATTAGCTCTCGTAACCATTCCTTTTATAATTTAAAAGCATTATTATGCATTTTAGTTGTGAATAACACTAACTTCAAAAACCCAAATCTATTTCAAAATCAACTTAAAATTATTGCATAAAAGGTTGAACCTCTTGAAAATGCAAAAAAATGCAACCATGCAAAGCCTCTATTTCTTCTTTTGTTAACATTCTTCTTGTTGAGTTTCTATCTATTTGTCCTAGATATGTGAAAATAGATAAGTTACCATTAACATCACCTGTTTCTCCCCCATCATCATTACGAGGAATCTTTCTTTCTCTTATATGCACATGTAGCTTAAAATAATGTGATCAAAATGTACTTGCTTCCTCCACTAAATAAGCATCACAAATCAAACCTTCAATTCTAGCCTTGTTTTTGACATTTTTCTTTAAGTGATGCAAATACCTATATTACAAATAGGGTTATTACAATTATGTAATTAAAATATGCTGTAAGTTTTATTTAAATATTAACTATAATTTTATCTCTCAAACAGATACATCCATCAATATTGAACTGGACCATCAAGTTTACCCTCGTGTGCTAAATGTACGAGAAGGTGCTCCATATAGTCAAACAAGCTTGGAGGGAAAATCCCTTCCAATTTGCATAAGATAGTTGGAATTTTCCTTTCTAGTTTTTCCATTTCAACCAACTTTAATTAATATGATGTTAAGCTCTTGAAAAACAAACTTAATTCTATTATAGCTTCCCAAACCTTATTCGGTTGCAACTCCTAAAATGCAATTAGAATTAGCCTTTGCATAAACACAGGAAAATTATGACTTTTTATCCTAAATAATTTGTACTTCCTCGTGTCCACACACCTTGCCAAGTTCTAAACATAACCATCGAGAAACTTCAGACTTTTCAACCATTCACACAATTTTTCCTTTTATTTTTTGTCTAAAGTGTAACATGCTTTTGGATATTTATCTAACTCATTCCTTCTACAAAAAAGTTTCAAACTAGCTCGTGATTTTACATTATCCTTTGTCTTCCCTTTAATGTTTATTATGATGTTGGACAAAATGTCAAAAATATTTTTTCAATATGTATCACATCTAGATTATGATGTATCAAATTAGTTTTCCAATATAGTAAATCCTAAAAGATACTTCGTTTTCTCCAACTATAGTTTTTACTAATGCTTCTGTTAACTTCTTCAGCTTTAATTTCTGTAACTTTAAGCAACCTTAATTAATCAATCTCCTAAAATATCTCTTCACTAGCTTTGTGAGGGGGAGGAGGTGTATGAACTATTATATTCTTAATGAAATTTTGTTTACTGCATCTAAATAGATGATATGGAGGAAGAAATTTCTTGTGGTTGTCAAACTAAGATGTTTTGGCCCTATTAGGAAGATAAAATGCATCAGAATCATTGTCACAGTAAGGGAAACCCAATTTCCCTACTATGCTCCATCCAGACAACATAGCATACTCAGGGAAATCACTAATAGTCTACATCAAAACTGCTCTCAACAAAAAAATTGTTGAAGAGACATATCATATGTCTGCATACCAAATTCCTAAAGATGATGCAATTCAGCTAGCAATGGTTATAAGAATACATCAATTTTATGCTTTGGATTCATAGGCCCTAGCACAATCACTTTTAAAAACATATATGTCTCATTCATATAAATCCATGGAGGCAAATTATAAGGATTAATTAAGATTAGCCATGATGAATATTATTGATTGGATTAACCAAAAGGTTGGAATCCATCTATCGACAATCCCAAACTAACATTTTGACTTTTAGCTGTAAACTCAGAGTGGGTGTTGTTGAAATGTTTCCATGTAAGTGCATCCGATGGGTGGCTCATTATTTTATCTTCCTGTTCATGTTCATTATTCCATCTCATGTGAGAAGTAGTAACATTAAAGGCATATAGTCTTTGAAGTCTCGAAGTTAGCCGGAAATAATACATCCGCTTCCAGGGTACTAATTTCCGTTTCATATAATGTTTTCTATGTTTGAACCTAGATTGACCACAAAATTTACACTTTTGTAATTCCACATCATCTCCCCAAAGCATCATACATCCGAAGTTACAATAATCAATTTTTTCAACTAGTAAACCAAGACCCATAATAAGTTTCTTCATATTGTAGAAATTATCAACCATTATATGATCAAGAGGCAATAATTCATTATACCAAGCAAAAATTTATCCAAAATTTAATCAAAAATATGTCTTTCAAAATTTATGTTCAATATTTAAGTAATTGAAGACAACTGAGTCATGATCTCACAATTTTGCCATAATTCTTGGTTAGTTGAATTTAGTAAGTCAAAATTTTTTTTTGGGTTCTTCTTCAACATTTTCTATATTTGCCTAAAACGTATAACTGATTGCATCATAAACTATTTGGGTATAACCAATTCCACCTTAGTGATTAGACGATCACCTTACAACTTTATAGAAGAAACCATTTAGGAAAGATAAGATTAAATATTGACGGACGACATATGCGAGTATCAGTCAAATAAAACAATTTACTAACCAATATCCTATAAGAATTGACATTAAAAAGTAAAAAAAAACACCTACATATTATTTTTCTAACTTTATATTAAAATAAAAAGAGTGGACATTGGTTTACAATAAATAAAATCAGTTTCCTCAAAAAGATCTATAGCACAAAGTTTGCTTACGTATATTAATTCCAACTTTAAATTGAGCAATCACATTGAAGTTCAAGTCTTTATGTTTGAATTAATCACTTACAAGTTCATTTCCAAAGTTTTATTTTAAACAAGCACTATGGTACGTGAAGTAAATCACTTGTTATTATAGAAATCACGTAATATGTAAGAACACACAAGAAGGGGGGTTGAATTGTGATAAATCGTCTAAGATTGAAATCTTTAAAAAACCTTTTGATTTTGTTGAAAGATTCAGACAATTTACAAAATAATGCACTTAATTCGCTTGAGTAATGCACAGAGGAAATGGTATCTATTCTTCTAACAACATGAATTAAAGAGATAAGGGTTAGAGAATATGACACCGCGATTTGTACTAGTTCACCCTTAACCTTAGGGTTACGTCCAATCCTCAGAGTATATTTGAGATTTCACTATCTCTTAAGGCTATAGACTTCCCTTTCACTGAAAAGATTTTGAGTTTACTAAACTCACATTATAGGTCGACTTCATCTCTCTTCTTTCTTCTTTTCACTCAAGCTATTTTTTACAGTATCGTCAGTAAAGAATTTAGAGTTGAAGGTTCAGAGTTGTATGGTTGTGTATTGTGTGTATTGTATATGTTTGTTTATGACTATAAGTGATATTTATAGTCTAATCTCCAACGATCTTCTTAAAAACTGCTTGTAAAATCTTGAGAGATCAGTTGCTAGTTGAGTCCTGTAACTAACTCCAACTAACTAACTAACTGACGTTGTAAGTTGTTCTTCAATTATAACGTCTTGATTTGTTCTATATAATTCGTCTTATGTCTTTGTTTCATCTGATGTCTTCGCTTCGTCTGATGACTTCACTTCGTCTAATAACTTCGCTTCGTCTAATGACTTTGCTTTGTCTAATGACTTCGCTTCGTCTCATGACTTCACTTCGTTTGATGACTTTGCTTGAATATCATCTTGACTTGATGATTTGTGCCTCTTACATTTATCTGCACACTTAACAAACTCGTCAAAATAGTTCACACACTCTTCTCTTATTATTATTATTTGACTTTCATCAAAATCAATAGAAGGAGTGAAGTCTCCTTGACTTAATAAGAACAACGTAGGTTAGACTTAATAAGAACAACGTAGGTTAAATCCTTCAATGATGGAAGTTGTGAACAAGTAAGTACTGAAGCTTCTTGTCATTAGATTTATTTATCATATCTCTAATAGTAAGTGGGTAAATCTAGTACAGTTTGTGACTAATTAGGATGGTAAGTCGGTTCCTACTCATGTGCAAATCGAGTGGCGAGTGTGCATTAATTAAGGAAGTTAAATATTGTAACTCATAAAGATCATTTCCCTTCCATTTGTTAATCAAATGGTTAAAATACTTACTTGATATGAATATCAAGATGGAATCTTAGGTTGTCTTTACATCCCTACCACATTAGAAAACATGTTAATTTAGTACATTTTCTTACCAAAAGATGTTGTTTAGTTATCTGAGTATGTTAAGAAGATTATAGAGTTATTTATAGATGATTTTAATGTCTATAGTTCTTCTTTTCATAATTTCTTAGAGAATCTTACACTCATTTTGAAAACATGTATTGAAGCTAACCTTGTACTAAAATGGGAAATTTTCCATTTTATGGTTGATCAAGGTGTAATTCTAGGGCATGTTATATCTACTAAGGGTATAAAGGTGGACAAGTCTAATATTAATCTCATTTTTGTTTTTCCTTACCCATAAAATGTGGGGGAAGTTTATTCTTTTCTTAGCCATGTAGGTTTCTATTGCAAGTTTATCAAGGATTTATCAAAGATATCCTCTCCTATATGCAAGTTGTTATAATAAAATGTGCCTTTTAAGTTCGATGATAAGTCAGGAGGCATTTAACAAAATTAAGGAGCTTTTGTCATCCTCACTAGTGATCCAGCCTTCGAACTAGAGCCTTCCCTTTGAGATCATGTGTGATGCAGGTGATTATACAATGGAGACATTTTTAGGATAAAGAGTGGTAAACGTTACACATACCATCTATTACGCTTTGAAAACTTTGAATTCAACCCAACTAAATTATTCCACAAACAAAAAATAGCTTCCTGTCGTGTTTGCTTTAAAAAAATTTTGATCATACTTATAGGGGCTAAAGTTATTGTTTACTCTAAACATGCATCTTTGAAGTAATCGAGGTTAATTAGACAGATTCTCCTCCTTTAGGACTTTTCCTCAGCCACTTGATCCAAAAAGAAGATAATATTTTTTTGAGACAAATGTTTCCAGATGAACAATTGTTTTCCACTAATTTAACACCTCTATGATATGCAAATATTTTGAATTTTTTAGTTACTAACAAATTACATATAGGTTTGTTAAAGGCTCAAAGGGATAATTTAAGAGTGAAGCCAAGTGTTAATCAAGTTTTAATCTTATAAAACCCTCAATATTTTCACAAGTGCACGGGTTGTAACGTAGTATATGAGGTGCGATCCCATGAGGAATTAGTGAACTAATCAAATTCTAATTTTTTAAGGCCTAAAAGTGTAATTAACAAGAAAATAAAAACTAAACAGAAAGTAAACAATCAAATATTAAGTGATTGAAATGAGAATTCTAAATTAATGCAAGAAATCAAATTTGATTGATACTCAAAGAAGGAAGATTAATAAGTTATGAGAAAGATCTTATCATTAATGCTAACTTAGTCACTTTTGTACTAATACGGTTTCAGTCCTAGACTTTTGATGGGTGGATTAGTCTATCTCGAGTTGTAATCACTAAGACTTAAATCATAAATAATAATTAAATTGAGTTACTAAAAATGTAATATCTCGATTAACAGAACAACCCATAACCTAATTAGTTTTTAAGCATTCCAATAAACAAACAGGTCCCACACGAGATCTCTCTCTCTCTATATAATTATCGATTTGATTATTTGAGTAGTCTATTAGATTGTTTAACTCTCATTAACCAACCTAATCATTTTGCATTTAGTTCACTCTCTTGATTTATTATCGAAGCATGCAATTATAACAAGTAAACACAACACCCAACATCATTAACAAGCGAAGCATCTAGATTAAAGTTGAATCAAGTATCAATCCCTAAACAAAGTTAGAAAATCCTTAACCCAAGATTCATCATCATCATTTCTATCTCATACATCAAATGAACGAAATAAAATATGTAAAGAAGAAAAGATAACTTGGAGGATTGAAGGTTGAAGTCACTGAAGCTCTAGCTTCTTCTTTCTCCTCTTTTCTCCATTCCTTCTTCCTCTTCTTTAGCTTTTTTCCCTGGTGGTTAATGGAGGATCCCGTTCTCTTTTTTCATTTCTCTTCCCTTATGTAGTATTTTATAATTAAGGTAAAAAATTGGTTTGACCTGAGTCTAAGATTCTGAAATGACCAACAAAAAATTAAGTTCAGGAGGTCGGTTCACATCTGTTCTCGAGCAGGCCACAACTATGGCCCCCTAGGTCATAATCTTAGCCTACTGAAATGGTCTCTGTCACGATCATGACCTGTTGAAAAGATCTCTATCATGATTATGGCCCTGGGTCCTCTACCAGGCTTACTCCAAATCTTCTACATTCTTCAATATCTGATCTCAAACACTAATAAACACATCAAAGCACCTTAAAAATATAAAGTTAAAGCTCAATAACATGCTCTAAGCCACATAACACTCAAAAAGCAAAAATATAACCAACTAACACAATTCTAAACCTAAACGTGCATGAATCAATTAATTAACAACTAAAAACATACTAAAATGCCTATTAAAACATCATGTAACCTACAACTATCACCAAGTATTATGTATAGGAGTCTATGGAGTCATTATGTAAAACAAGTTATAAGAAGGTGTGTTCTTAGGAGTGGGATGCTTTTTGTCTTAACCTTTTGTCATTTTTACACTTGTAGAGGGAACTTTGGGTTAAAAAAGACAACTTATTAAGTTTTGGAGAGTGGTTTTTAAGGGCTTTCATGGATTAAGAATGCATGTGTCTTATGAAATTCATGCGATAGGTGCCAAAGATGAAGTAACTTGTCTTCTAGAAATAAAAATTCCACAAACCTCAACACTTTTTTAATGAAAATTTTGATGTTTGGGGCATTGGTTTCATCGGACCATTTCCTTCATCCTTTTATTTTCATTATATCTGACTCTTAATTGAATATATCTCCAAGTGTGTGGAATGTAAAGCCACCATAACTAATGATGCTAAATTTTTTGCAGATTTTGTTAAGTCTCATATCCTTTCTAGGTTTGGGATGTCAAAAGCCATCGAAAGTGATAGGGAAAATATATCTACAATAAGGTGATGGAAACTTTATTCAAGAAGTACTATATCATGCACAAAGCTTCCACCTCTTACCATCAACAAAACAGTGGCCAAACTGAGGTATCTAATAGAGAAATCAAGTTAACATTGGTGAAAGCAATTCATCCTAGCAAGAAGGATTAAAGCTTGAGGTTAGAAGATGCATTATGGGCCTGTAGGACTATATAACACCAATTTGTATATCCCCATACCAATTGGTGTTTAGAAAGTTGTCTCATATTCTTATAGAACTGCAACATAAGGCATATTAGGCTATCAAACATTGCAATATTAACCTTGATGAGATCAAAGTCCATAGAAGGCTATAATTACAAGAGTTTGAAGAGAAGCGAAACGACTCATATGAGAATGAAATGATATATAAGGAAAAGACCAAAGTTTTCTATGATAAGATGATCTTGAGGAAAATCTTTGTTATTTGTTGAAAAGTTCTTTATCATTCCAGACTTAAATTTTTCCTAGATAAGAATGTTTTTCTAAATGGTGTAACAATGATATAGAGTTTTAAAACCAGAAAGAAATTTAGGGTCGGTGATCGCTTAAAGCCATTCTATGAAGGATTCTGAGTGGAGAATATGGAAGCAGTGATACTTGAAGATTTAGATGGCATCACTTTAAGAGGAAAAATGGAGCTGAGGCAATAATAATAAACAAAGACAATACTTGGGAAGCTTCCCAAGGGGAGTTTATTCCTTTTCCTTTACATTTTTGTAATTTTTTATTTTTGTTGAATGTTATAATTTTTACATTTAATGTTACACTAGGGACAAAGTCATTTCTAAGTGTGAGTGTGAGGAATATTTGTTTTAAGTTCTTTTTTTGTGTTTTCAAGTTCTTTTTGCTTATTTGAAAAAAACAAACATTATTTCTTTTTCTATTGTTTATAAGACTATATAGTTATAATTAGATAGTAGAATTAACTAAAAAATTCATCAAAACTTGGGCATGTATTTTTAATCTTGTGATTGGTCAATTAATGTTTTCTTTAAAAGAGTAGTGACTAGTGGATAGACATAAGCCAGTGGCATTTTAAGCCTCTTAGACTGACACATCTATATCAGTCTTATTATCTTTTGTTCATGTGTGGCCTTCATAGCATATACATCTTGAATTTGTCTTAATTTTCTATTCAAGACCACATTTTAATTATATGCATTAATATGAAAATGATACAGGCATTTTTACGAGCTACATTAGCTAAATAACTACCTAATGATATGATTTTTCCTTTTGTTAAGCCCCTTTGAGCTTTATTGAAATCTTCTTTTTATGTTAAACACATTATGAGCCGTTTTCTTAATAAAACATCTTGCCTCAACTTTAATCTATTAGAGTATTTGTGATTATTGATTTTTGTGTATGCATTAGAACATAAATGTTGGGGTGCACATATATTTGGGGTTAGTTATGGTTGATGAAATGTGATTTTCTCTCTTATCAATGAAGTCCATTTTTTATGTAGTTTCTTTCAATTTTTTCTTTATAGAAAAAATAGAGAGAGAGAAGAAAATATAAAAGAAAAGAAGTTATCAAGGAGTAATCATTTGTTTTGAAAAGTAATTCATGTTATTCTTTCCTCCTAAAGTTGTACGGAATGGGAAAATTGTTTATGATGCAAATAACGGATACGTTATTATGAATGGTTACCCCTTATGGTCATAGTGCATTGTTTATCATCAATTTTTATGAGTGATTTTGCTAATTTTTTAAGCTTAATATGGTTTGTGGTGTGAAGGCTCGAACCTATGCTGTGAAATAGAGTTTTTGCATTCATTATAGCTTATACTACTCAATTTTAAGTGGATGTTAATTTTTGCACTTGATACTCCATTGAGTGTTTTTCTTTACTCTACTAGCTCTGATGGCTTTTAAACTACATGTTCCAAATACTTCCTACCTTAATGTTTGGCTCTATTATAACCTTTAAAAAAATTCCTTTGATTTATGATTAGCCATGAGAATCTTTAGTGTTAAAGAACTAAAAAGATATGCAAATTCATGGAATGTCTTCATCATGAAAGGTGTTTAAGTGTACTTGTATAATCATTATATTTTTAAACATAACATGTCAAAGTCTACACCTAGATTGCTCAATTTGTGAAGGTAATGCTTGTTGATTGATCATAAGTAAAAGCGTTAAATGTTTGATTCTTGTTGTGGTTTTAATAGTTATTCCTCTTTTCTTATAACTACCTATTCTCAGGAAATATGGAAAAGGAGGAATGTTTTGCTTTTGCTTTAAATTTTTAGTTTTACCTGAGGATGGTCAAATGCTAAATGTAGGGGAGCTTAGGTAATTGACTATATATTTACTCTATATATTTATTCCCTAATGCTTAGTGATTAAAGTTATATTGTGCTTAAGATACTTATTTTGATTCATATTTTGTTTTAGCTACAAGTTAGAGTAAAAAGAACCAAAATGACTTATCCTTGGTGTCATCTTATTGATGTTCAATCTTATTTTCCTTTTTGGAGTAAGAAGGAGATGAATTAGGGTAAAGATAGGACAAAGAATGCAAGACATGAAGTTACTGCAACTTATGCGGTCATGTATAGGATCGTGTATGTCATTAGAAATGTGTAAAATCTCAAAGAAAACATTTCATCCACTTATGCAACCTTCACAATTGTGAGTAGACTTACATGGTCATGTAAGTGAGCTACATGCCGTATAGCATACTGTGAACATATATGTTCATGATTCTTGCATTTTTTACCCACACGATCACCTATGCGACTATTTAGCTAATCGTTTACTATGACAAAGCCCTAATTTTTACTATAAAAGGGCATTTAACAGGCTTAACAAGGCATAAAGACGTTAATGACACAAAAGGGGTCTACCTCTACCTTCAAAGGGGGTACGAGGTCGATGAACATGTTTTGGCATTGATTAATCTAGTGTTGTTGTTCTTAACTCTCTTTTGTAATTGATTATGTTATTCTATCATTAATATTTTAATATTTATGAATAAATGATTTATACATTCAAAATAGATTATTTATATATGAACTTATTTCCAAATTTTATATTGCAATATGTAATCGTTATACATCTGATTCACTTATGTTAAACTAATGGTTGCGCATCATTAGGGATAACATAACATAGGTTGAATGACCTGAGCTTATGTAATTATTTCTTATATTAACCTATTTTCCTATTCTTTAAATCTTTAATGTAGTTTCCAAATTAAATTTAGAGAGCTTATTCTAGGTTGTTTGATAGCTAAACCTAATTAAAGATCCTGTTTGAAATAGATACAACAGAAATGAAAACTAGGATTAATAGAGCTTATTGTTAATTTATTGTTAGTAGTTTCAAAGAGAGATACAAGAATAAGATGATGATTGATTGATCTCATTTGTGTGAAGGTTGAGATTAAATCATATACTAGGTTCTAAACCCATCAATTAATACTAACAATTTCGTATTGTTTAAGTAACAATATCAAATGGAGATCCTATAGATACACTCGCATGAATGGTGCACCCTTCTTCCTGACCATTAGTACTCACGGATTCTACATCTATTACTCCCTACCTCATTTCTCGTCCTCTTCACACACTGCTACTTTTGTTGATTGTCTCTTTTTTGGATTCCTTTTACCCTCTTCCACTGTCACTTCGAGAACATATACTTTATTCCTTTCATCAGCATCTACTCATTACTTAAACTTCTTTTAATCTTCCTTTTGTATTATCATACCTTACTCTTCTTAGTACACCTAGAAACTCCTTTTAACCAGTGGAACTAGCTATTACTTAACAGTCAATAGCCTAAACCTATGGACTTACAATTCCCACCTTTGAGCTTAAATTGCTCTAAGTCCCCCGTTGTTGAACCTCCTACTTCCACCACTACAAACCCTCTTGTAGCAGACCATAATACTATTCCCATATGTAAAACTTGGACTTATGTGGTAGGCGACTCAAAACTTGAGCATAAGCTCTTTTTTTGTCAACTAGTGAATTATCTATGCAAAGAATTGTTTCACCTCCTTTAGAGATCTTGAAGGTATGAGCTGACAGATGGAGAAGCACATTATTTGGCTTCTTTAATGATAAGAGAATGGCTTTTCTAGTTATAAGGTGCAGCCCTCAGCAATTGGAAATAGTATGGATTACTTGATGCTATGGTAAATAATGAGGATGACTTTTCGTTTAAATTTTCAAGCTCAGATGAAGCAAGAAAAGGCTTCAACTTGGACCACGGGATATCTAAAATAAACCAATCTTGTTGTAAGCTTAGAGACTTGAACTTAAGCAGGAAGAGCTGAAACAGGGTAATATCCTAATATGGATATGCTTACATGAAGTCCCACTTGAATATTGGACCACCTTCGGATTAAGCCACCTTATAAGCTTCATAAGGAGACCAACTGCCTTGGATCAGTCAATAGCAGAAACTAAATGAATAAATTATGATAAAGTTTACATTTTGGTCACTTCAATATCTAAATTACCTGAAGCTATACCATTCATTAAGTTAAATAAGGATTTGGAACCCATAGAGGATCATCTTAACGTTATATATATATGGAAACCTCAACTAGACAAGAAACAAACTTAGAGACCAATAGGGAGAGTTTTTAAAACAGGAAATTATCAAGAGTTAATGAAGATAAACAAGTTATAGAATGGTTAGAATGTATATATGTAGGATGAATAGATTGAACATGTTCAGAAAGAATATATTGAACTTGTGTAGGATAAATAAAATGATCATGTCTAGAAAGAAGAAAATAAACATGTGTAGAATAAACAGAATGAAGATACTATAGTAGACACTTCACTCATATCAGTTCAGGCTATAAGAAAGATAAGTAATAATGTGCAACTAGTAAAAGAATAGCTAGAAGATTGACAAATTGCCATAAATGAGACACTGGACCACGTAAAGAGGAACCCTATTGAAACATTTGGCAAGCAAGTTCAACAACAAGTATAGAAGGAGTAGGAATTTGAAACTGTGATTCAAAGAAGACTCAACAGAAAAAAAAAAACTCTCTTAAGGGGAGACTACAACATGATCATACTCACTTAGAATGTAAGGAGAGCTAATGCTCTAAACAATAAGCTTATGATCAGAGCAACTATCTTACAAAATAAAGTAACGATTGTAGGTATTGTGGAAACTAAAATGAGAAAGGAGAATTGCAATATACTGGACTACTCTCTGTCAAATTAGCAAACCATCTCAAATCATAGCTATCATCCCAATGATAGAGTATTTGTAATATATGATTCTAATGCTATAACTGTTCAGTCAATATCTGTGCATTTTTTCATATATGCACACAATAATGCATGCAGAGATTATTCTTGCATAATCAAATTAAGAAAATTGTAACTGTCACCAACTTACCATAGATGTTGTCTAGAGATTTCAAATCAATTTTAAAATAGAGGAAACTGAAGGTTTGAGATCAGTGTGTAGCCCATGCCCTGAACTTGGTAAATGCCTAGATCATGCTCAACTCACTAAAATTCCCTCAGGTGGATGTTTCTTTACATGGAGCTACAAGAAAACAAGTTAGTTATTAATCAAAAAGAAGCTTAATAGAAGTGTTGCAAATTTAAGCTAGATGTTTGCTTTCCTAAACACCTTTTCCAAGAACTCAAGTAATTGTTTATCAGACCATACACTAATATTAACATCAATAGAATCTGGCAAAATCAATTTTTCATTTAGGAGTAACAATTTTCTCTTGGATCTAGCTAGCTTGGAAAAGGAATATAAAATATATTAAGAGCCAAGATTAGAGGTATTAAATAGTATATATACGTAAGGAAGTTAGGTTTGATGAAAAAAAATAGTTGAAAGCACTTTACAAAACTAACATTGTTAATACCCATCACATTGTCAATACTGCAAAGAAGGATTTGGATACCAAGGTTATGTGTCACAGTCCTAAGTCTCAACATCTACAGATAAAGGAAAGAAATGTTAATAGTAGTGCTCTAAAAGTAATCACCTTTAGCACTTTTGTACAAACTTTATTTTGATTAATAAAGCGAAAGGCAATTTTCATTAATTTGACGTTCATTTATTTATGAATTGATGTCTATCTTAAATTGAATTAATAAAGTCCATAATACAAAACATAGCATGAAGGAAATCATGATGAGATCATGATAATGAGATTCCTATCATATGCAATTATATTAGTATTTAAACTATCCCAAGTCATAGGATTAATGAGACAGGACATTGTTAATCTGAATAGACTAACACATGTTATACTCCTTGATTTGGTCAAGCAATGGATCTCATAAATTGTAAGCATGAGATGTTTAGAGTTAACATGTGGATGTTTATTAAAAGTAGTAAGTACATCGGATGACCCGCTATGAATTATCATATGGATCCTTGTTGCCTTAAGATGAGGTCGCTCATAGGGTGGTGATTGGGTATAGCAATTAGTATTCGAAGGTAATTGGATAGCTAATAAAGGATTCACAACTCCTAATAGAAGGAGATGATACCCACAACCTCTTGTTGGGGTCATTACTTGGGAGGCTCTGGCCAGAGCAATTATGTGTCATGAAGAGAGTCTTTAATGACACAGAGTAATGAGATCCCCAAGACAAGAAGTGACATGACTTAAACTAAATCTATTATAGTCAGTCTAATGGAAGTTTACATATAGCCCATACTTCGAACCAAGTGAGGTATAGGATGGTGAAGGGATGAATTGCATAGTAATTAACTATGGAAAGGTTCGTAAGTCGGATAATTAAGTATCGAAGAGTTTAAGTGTTAATCCACTTACATTCTGGTAAATTGGAATCATTAAACCCTTCATGATTTGCTAGGATTAAGAGTTAATTCAAGTGACCAAAATAACTGAGAACCTAAGGGTCACATGCACAAAAGATTAGATGAAAAAAAAGTGTGTATAGTTGTCATTTAAGCAAGCCACGATTGTGGCTTATCGTGACTGAATTAATGATAGGTGGTACATAAGTGAGTTTTTGTAACACCCCCACTGCTATAAGGTACATACCGAAAACCCTTATGACATTCTATTACATACCCTATAACAACGGCGTGTTACAGTCTCACTTTCACTTTATTACATGGCAATTAATCCAACTTAATCCTGACATCTACTATTATACAAGAAAGTCACCAAATTTTAAAAACAAATTTCCTCTTTTCATTTCATAAATCTGAATGTACATACATTGTAGC
>JANZXP010081127.1:0-10007 GCA_027576715.1 Erythroxylum flavicans
TTCGCTTTTCTCACAAGTTCCAATGCATAGCCCAAAGGGTTGCAACAGATGTTACCGGCTGTCTCCACCGCTGATGGAAATGCAATGACGTTGCCATAGAATCCTTCCGGTAATGGTCGTTTGAACCTGAAGCGTGCGTTGACTACTAATGCCATGCCCATCAGTTCATCGGGGTCTGGGCGGATGGCTGCGGTGCGGCATTTCCAGAGACATGCGGTTAACAACTCGATGGAGGAACAGTGACGAAGGCTTGGCGGTGCGAAACTTCTCAGGGCGGCGACTTCGGCGGGGCCGAAGAAGAAGGAGCGACGGACCATGTCGTCCAGTGGAATAATCGTCCCTTTTGTGTCGACCACTTCCTCGTATTCCCGGTGCGCGCAGGTCACTCTCGGTGGATTACGTGCCTGAAACACATGACGTTCCCATACTGGGGAAACTGATGGTGCTTGCTCCCCACGGGCCATCTCACTTACCGCTGTCATGAATTGGACTATACCCGACCCGTCGCACATGGTGTGGTTGAAGCGTAGAGCAAAGATGAAGCCACCGCATTTGAGACGCGTCACCTATCAAAATTTGCAACAAAAAATTAACATGGTATTAAGTATTAATTCCATTAATTTTATTAGATTAATAACCATAAAAATTACGATGTGACATCGTTGACGGGTTTTTGGCATTAGGAAGGAGACGTTAACACATTGGACCCTACCAATGCTGATCCACCGGCCCATTTAGAAGACGATAGGTATAAATGTGATGGAAGTGGTGGGGTTCATAGATAGTTAGGAAAAGAATGTGTAATTACCTGAACGAGCAGCAGAGGGCAGTTGAGCACTCCACTAGAGCCAGGGACGTCGAAGAGGAGCTCCTCCAAGCCAGGGAACGGAGGATGAAGAACATCACCGAACTGCTGGAGGGTCACGTAAGCGTCTGCCTCGATAAAAATGATACCCTCACCCGTGCACTCCACCATAAGCTTACGGTTAGGCCCTTCCCTGAGCCTACCAGCAAATGGATAGTAAAACACCAATGTTTTAGCAAGTGCCTCGCGGATGACCTTTACAAGGTCTTTTCCTTGCATGGAAGGGTCATACTGGTAGAATTGTATTAGCGGAACTTGGAACCGGAGCCCCTCTTGGTCATCTATGTCCGACAGGTCCTTGAACTCATGTGGGGTGGCCTTAGCCGGAGCGATTAGCTCTGGTTCTCGTCGGTTCACCTTGAAAACTAGGGAAGTAGGCGATCGTTCCATTTCAGTGTGCAAGGTTTTACGTGGTTTTATGTTATAGGAAGAACAAAGAGTGTGAGGAAGGTAGTCTGATTCTGTGGTGTATGATATATTGTGAGAATAGATGCTTAAAGATGGGTGTGTATTTATAATGGAGGATGTTATGGAATGGATGATATAAGGGTAAGTCAATAAGTTGTAGTTTTGTTATTTTCCTGATCTTTTTACATCTGAATTTCTCTAGATTACGACGCTTTGTAAAAATATCTCCTTTTATCAATATTTCATTTTAGCTAGAGTTGCATACAATTTTAAAAAAGAAATATATATATATATATATATCGGAATTCAATTTAATTTTGCAATCTTTGATTTTTATTATTATACTTGGCATTTGAATCGGTATTTAGAAAGGATACATTCAGCCACCACAACACTGATGTGATGCTCCTCCCTTTGTCTCTTGTCAAGTGTGATCAATGTGCTACCTACCGTAAACCGTCTCTTAGTTGCCGACCAACACGCCCCACTACCCCGCACCTTCAATAGTCTAGATTAGATCAAATCTGGATTTTTGCAAATCCAGATTCAAATCCAGCTGACTCAACCGAACCCATCTAGCCACCAACTGACTCGCACCAATGCAGGGATTTAGCTCAATGAAGATTGCAAAAAATTTTGTGGAATTATGAAGTTGTGAATTTGTGGAATTATAAAGTTGCGAATTTGACTATTTGTGAAATTGTGAATTTGTGAATTTGACAATTTGTGGAATTGTGAAGCTGTGAATTTGTGAAAATGTGAAGTTGTTAATTTGACAATTTGAGGAATTGTGAAGTTGTGAATTTTTGAAAATGTGAAGTTGATTATAGGATTTTGGAATTGTAGAATTGTGTTGATCACTTGATCAATTGATTGTTAATTTAAATATTGAATTATGCATTTGTGACTTTGTATTGTGCAGTAATTTTGTATATTGAATTGTGTTTGATTAAATTGAATTGTGTAGTACATATTTTATGTTGATTGTGGAGTTAATTTAAGTAAAAGAAGTTAAGAATGTATTAAATTGGACAATAAAAGAATAAAGATTTTTAAATTAAAGTTAAGAATTAGAATTTTAGTAACATGTTAATTAAAATTAGTTAAGAAAACAAAATATTGATAGGTATTACAAATTGAATTGTATAAGCAAACAAAATAGATTAATTTATGGTTTAATTATGTGATGACATAAAATAGGTTGTAAACTTATAGTTTTGAGTTATGGTTAAAATTGAATAGGTTATAGTTACGAGTATATGTCTTTAGTTATGGTTGAATAATTTAATTGCATATGTTGTGTATTGTGTAATTGTGTATGATAAATACTTGCATTGTTGGTTTTTGAATTATTGGTGAATTATGTTGGATGAAAGCAAATTTTGTAATGTATGTTTACACTTCATTGTGTAGTTAACTTGAGTAAGAAACTAAAAACATTGATTAAAATTAGTGAATGAAAGATTATTAAATTAAAGTTGAGAATTAGGATTTTAGTAATAATATTAATTAAAATTAGTTAAGAAAACAAAATTAATGTAAGCATTACATAATGAATTGTATAAGTAAACAAAATATATTAGTTTATAGTTGATTAATTGAATTATGAGATTACATAAAGTAAGTTATAAACTTATCGTTGTGAGTTATGATTGAAGTTGATATGTTATCGTTGTGAGTGTATGTTTGTTGTGAGTTATGATTGAAGTTGATATGTTATCGTTGTGAGTGTATGTCTTTAATTTATGGTTGAATAAACTAAATAAGTTGTATTGTATAAGATGTAGATGTGTAGTGTATAATTATGTATGTTGAATACTTGAATTGTTAGTTTTTGACTTCTTACTGATTTGTGTTGGATGAAATTGAATTATATATAATGTAATCATACAAAATGAATTATATTATATAAGAAGTGTATTATGTAATTGTGTTAGTTTGGACCTTTGAGTTAAACAATACATATTTTGTGATAGTAGTTGATAATGAAATTATGTGTTTTTTATTTTGCTATATGTCTTCATTTATTTTTGTAGATAAATGGAATAAAGTTTAAGTACTCTTGATCATTCAACTGATTCAATAAGATATAATGATCCAGCTTGGGCTGATGCTGCATTAGTCCTTGGTATAAAGAACTATACTATTTACTTGTTTTGTAATAAGCATTTGAAAGATGGAGGAATCACTCGATTAAAGAAGCATTTAATTGGGGTTAAAGGAGATGTGGAACCTTGTAAAAAAGTGAGTCATGATTTGAAGTAGCAAATGAAAACTTTGCTTGAAGAATCTTAACACGAGAAAGACAGAAGGGAGAGATTGAATTATGAAATTAGTAGCGGAAGTTCGTTTGCTAATGTTCATGATAATGGTGGAAATGTTGAAGGTGGTAATGTTCCTTCTTATTAAGAAGTGAATGTTGCATCTGGACTTGATGTTAGGAAAAGAAGAAGATAGGTATCGAATTTTTTTACTCCACAAACAACTACTAAAGCTCAGCCTTTAATTCATAGTGCCATGTAATCAAGAGAAGTGACTGTAGATATGGCAATGACTAAATGATGGTATCGTTCAGGTGTAATATTCAATGCTTCCTGATCTTATTATTATCAACCTATGTTGGATGTTATAACCTCTTATGGTCTGGGATACAAAGCTCCTTCTATTGATGATCACATTTGGTAAACATTTGATTAGCTCAGTTTCATTGAAATATATTTGGAAGAAAGAAGAATGAATTGGGCTACTTATGAGTGTTCAATCATGTGAGATAGTTGAATAAATAGGAGACAATCCTATTATTAATTTTTTGTTTATTCTACAAATGACTCAATGTTTTTGAAGTCTATTGATACATCTGACCTTGTTAGGAATAATTATACTTTATTTGAAAATTTCGATGAAGTTGTGAATGAAGTAGGGACAAAATATTATTCAATTCATTACTATCAATGATTTCGCTAATAAGACGGAAAGAAGATTACAAAGTAAGTATAATTCTTTTTTTTTACTCTTTGTGCTCTACATTGCATTAACTTAATGATGCAAAATATAGGAGATGCTAGTCATTTTTCTATTATTGATGAGACTGTGTCAAAAGCCAAAAGATGACTAAGTTCATCTGTAATTATAAATGGGTCTCGAATTTAATGAGAAAGGATTTTACTAACGGAAGGAATTTTTGTCGCCCTATTGTTACACGATTTGCAACAAATTTCTTATCACTTCGCTGCTTTATTATGATGAAGAACGAGTTGAGACAAATATTTACAAGTGATAAATGAGTTGCATCTCAACATGCTAGATCGAATGCTAGATTAGAAGTTTCCAAAATTACAATTGAAGATACTGAATTTCGGTGTCAATGTCAATTTGTCATCCAAGTTTGTAAATCTTTAGTGAGAATGCTTCATTTGGCTAATAGTGATGAAAAGGCAATAATGGGTTTTTTTATGCCATTGAGAGGAAGAAGGAAACAATCAAGACTAATTTAAAAAATAGGCCTTCTTTGCATACACCTTATCTTGCAGTCATTAATGCCAGATGGAAAAGACAACTTAAATCTTCGTTGTTTGTAGCTGGGGCATTTTTTTATATTAGTATCTATTTCAGACCAGGTTTTACAAAGAAAGTTGAAGTTCATAGGGGAATGCTATTAATTATTACAACAATTGTTGTCTATAAGATGATGCAAGATCTCCTAAGCTCACAAATGAAACTTTATAAGCAATCCTCTGGAAATTTTGGGATACCAATTGCTATTCGACAAAGAGCAAAACTTAATTCAGATATATATTTTTTCACTTTTGTTACTTGTTGAAATTAATTATCACTTTATAACTACTTTTATTGTCTTACAACTTATAGTTTATTAGTGGGACTAATTCAGAAGTGGTGTTTCTAAATTGCAAAGATTTGCAGTTTGAATTCTAAATCAATGTGAGTACAACAGATTGTAAAAGGAACTGAAGCACATTTGAATTCATTCATTCATTCTGAAAAAAGGAACAAATTGGAGCACAAGAGACTGAATGACTTTGTTTTCATTCAATATAATTTAAAGCTTCATAAAATGTATAGTATTATCATTATGAAGTTAGATATAATTTCTTATGATTTTTTAATAATTTAATTTATTATTTACTAGGACTCTTGATGGAACAAGTAGTTCGATAGATTCAATTTGCATTGATGAAATTGAGCTTTTGGCAGTTTAGGTTTATGAGGAATCAGGTTTGATAGATGAGAGTGACTTAAAAATAGTCTTGAATGGGAAAGCATTGACATGTCATTTGGTATAATGAATTTGAATGATGATGATGATGATGAGTCTCCTATCAATGATAAGGATTTTGTACCAAATGAGAATTTGAGTCAATGCAGTTATAACAGGTACCCCCTGCGTAGACAATTGAATGAAGTTTCAAGTTTTTGTTTCTCTTCTTCTTTTAATTTTACTTATATTTGATATATATATAATAAATTCTATACAAGCGATGTAATTGTAAATATTTTTATTTCAGGTTTTACTTCTAATTGGTTATTTCCTCATTACGAACTCTTGTTGTAAATTGTAATAGTTAGAGAGCTAATGATATTAATTGTTCTTTTAATTTGTTGTTTTGATGTAATTATTATTTATTATATGATAAAATTGTAATATTTAAATACATTTTGTTGTTCTTAATTTTATATTTGTATGATGTTTAAATGATCTTTTTTATATTAATTGTGGTTATTATTCATACATGAAATATTTGAAAATTTACGTTAATAAAAATAAATAAATTTTTTATTTTTTATTTTTATTTTTATTTTTATAATTTTTTAAAACAGGATTGATATAAAATTATAAAGTGTGCATTATAACATATTAATGAACTATTTTGTAATTTTTTAAAAATTCAGGGTCTATTCATAATTAAAAATTCAGGGTCTATTCATAATTAAAAATTCAGGGTCTATTTTATAAATTTAAAAAATTGTCTAAAATAATACCCAGTATTGACAGGTACTGGTATAATGCTGTACTAAAACCTAATTCGGTACCGATATCAGTACAATATTCATAACATTGATTTAAGTAAGTGACTAACTTTTTATAACTTTAACAACTTGGTTCATTTTTCATTCAATTAAATAAGCGATAAAAACTCGGTTCAAATACAGTTATATTTTGCTAATTTGACTAATGAAAATTTTTTATCTTTAACATATAAGCATCCTAGTCAAAAATTAATTATCAATTAATTTTCCATGTGGATTAAAACTTCAAACTTATAACCTTTTAGTACACATTACGGTGAGCATTTTAATTTATGTGAATAATTATTTAATAATTAAATTTTCACATTAACGTTTATATGTTATAGACAAAAATGATTTGACAAAATTCTAATAAATATAACATTTTTAATTGACCTATTATGGTTTAAAAATTAATTATTTAATTTAAAATTTAAACATTATATTAAAAAATTCAAAATATTTAATACTTTACCATTTGTTATTTGTCGAAAAAAATCAAATAACAACTATTAGTGCCAACATTAAAAACAAAACTCACAACAAAGGACGGTTATGTCTAAGTCTAACAATCTACACGTTAAAGGCATGAAATTTTAACATTGAAGCGTCAGATCAGGTTTCTTAACTTCGAATTTATTATCCGTTTGATAAGTGGTCACAAAGGCGTGACATATGTATGAAAGATACAAAACATTAATGCGCTCAGAAAACGTACTAAACGTAGCAAAGTTGAAAACATGAACTATGTATTGTCCATTTCAAACATTAAATGGTGCGAAACGTAGTTTGGTGAACTGGAAAAGCAGAGGCCAGGAAAGGAGGTTCGAGGCAGTTGATGATCACTATCATTGGTACGAAATTGGACAGGAGAAGAAATAATTCAAGGTTGTTCTCCTTGTGGGGCACATGAAAGATCCAACTCCTTTCTGGACATTTACTCATATATTACGCTTTCATCAAGCCCAATTTTTCCTTGTGATTATTGTGATTCACGGCATGCAAGGATAGGATTGAAGGGATTACACCGAAAGTCTGATATTCCTCCCTCATCATGAAAAAAAAAACACGTTTATGTTGAGGCCAAAATGTTAGCAATCTTTTATTTACCTCCAAAAAAAAAAAAAAAAGCCCACAGCAATCTTCCCAGTAATTGTTTTCAAATTTAACTTGATGTCTCTCTTTCTTTTGTGTGAAGACCACCCGATATTCGGCGTCATATGGATAACTGACTAATCTAGATTCGAGTCATGCAAGACCCTTTTTTAGGTGACAAAGCTCTCCTTCACGAGTTTTAAAGTGACCCTATTCTCAAGACTCAAACGTGAGACTTTGGTTAAAGATGGAGGAGCCCTTGCTACTCTACCACAGCCCTTGTGGGTAACTTAATGTCTACTCTTATTACTCTCTTTTGTTATTTTATAGTTTACAATTCTTTTAAAATTATAATTGAAATACAGCCTGCAAATTTCCTTAAATTAAAAAATCCCTTTACTTTTTCCTTTCTTTATATACTACCATTTTTAATTTGTGCAGTTTTTACGTAGAAATTATGGTTGTTTTCCTTTTCTTCTATATCTTTAGCCTTTTCATCTTCGTATTTTACTTTTCATGTATAGATTTTCGTGTGGAACCTTTTATATTGAAGTACTTAATGAGGCCCAAAATCATGTTCTTGTCTCAAATATCAAGTTCTAAATTTCTTTTTATGCAAAGATATAATAAATGTGAAGGACCCGTATCAACAAAATGGAATAATTGCCAGTAAGAGATGTTTACATGCAAATATAAATTTACCCATCCTTGGGCATTCTTCTTCTTTTATTCTTTTTAATATATTTTTCTTGATTGACAACCAATGATGTGTTTTATTCCCAAAAAGAGTGAATTATTGTTAAAATTTGAAGTAAATTTATTTTGATTGATTTCATTGTCCAAGGTGCAATATATTTATAAATAAGGTTATAAACTATACATGATATACATAAATATGTACAAGATGTACAAAAACATCTTGTTAGGATTTAAATTAACGTTAGTTTTAACACCTGGAATACATAAGAATACCTTGATAAGATTCTATCTAATCTTAATCTTGACATCTTCGCCCCCTCAAAATTAAGAAGGGATAGTGGATGCCATTGAGTAAATCTTGAAAATGAGTTGAAAGATGTGTTTTGATAAATATATCAATTGTTTGTTTTGGTCAATAAGACAAAATTCATATGTATATTGCCTTAGCAACATGATGGCATTTAAAGTGGTAATCAATTTCAATATATTTTGTATGTCATTTGAGAAATTTTTATAGCACTTCTATTATCATAATGAAGCAAAGTGGCAGAAGAATGTGTGACACCTATATGAGTCAATAACCATTGAAACTAAAGTAATTCTGATATAGCATTAACAAAAATATGACATTCATATTTGGTACTGAACTAAACAATAACATCTTAATTTTTGCTACATCAAGAGATAAGAGAATCATTTAAGAAGAAACAATAACTAGTAATAGAACGATGATTTGTTAGATCACTATCTAGTCAACATTATAATAACTAGATAATATCAAGGAAGAGGTAGCCGATAAATGTAATCCATAGAAAAGAGTTCCTTTAATGTATCAAAGTATACAAATCACATCAAAAGATAAGATGAAAGGAGAAGAGATAAACTAGCTAATAATGACTGGAGGAATTGGTAGTTGTTACTACAAACACAAGTTTTAAAGAAAGATTAAGAGATATAACCTTAAATAATTGACATATCTTATATCATATCAAATAATCTGACATATTTTTAAATCATACACTTGACAACTAGAGGGGAAAATTAACATTTAGTCATGCTTTACTTAACTAACCAACAGAGATAAGAATGAGGAATAAGTTAGGGATGTAGTAGGTGTCAGGAAGAGTAAGTTAGGGGTGGATACGACAAGTATGAGTAATGTTATTTTTAGTACCTTTTGCTATATGAATTAATGGTAAGGATGAGATATATTTTGGAGAAGACAAGAGTTTAATATTAGTAGTCATATAATTGCAATATACATAGTTATAAAGCTAATGAGAATTACCTGTGTTGACATACTTGGTAGTAGAGGAATTGAAAGGGATCACTTGTTTAAGTAGAGCCTTAAGATCAATCATAATATGGCAGTAAAACCCTTAGTGGCAACTTTAATGACGTATAAAGCTAGACTTTGAAGAATTAGAAGAAAGAACATGTTTGAGTAGTACCTTAAGATCACTTATGGCAGTATAACCCCTCCATGTTAGCAATAGTGACAGAAAAACATCCAAACTCTGAGACATTCTTGGATTTAGAGAACCCACCTTTTGATCGTGAAGGTTCGTTGAATAATGTTCAAGAATATGGCCAAACCTATGACAATATATGTATTCTACATTAGGAAAATTTACAAAGTATGGCCAATTTGATGGCAATTCTTATAAAAATAATTGTCATATTTCTATTGTAAGGATTGAATGGATGTAACAATAAATTTTAAATGTGGAGTTTTGCCTAGATTAAGGCGAGTCTCTTCAAAAATAATCTCTTACTTAAGTTCCCAATGAAGACCAAACAACATTTCATTTGATCAGTCTTTTTTTATATATAATTTATGAATTCTTTATTCAATTCTCACAATTACGCCCTAAATGAAATGTTAAATTCTTGAGTAGTCTACTTCCCTTCGAAT
>JANZXP010081128.1:0-10007 GCA_027576715.1 Erythroxylum flavicans
TACTAGTTAAGCTACTTAAGTTAAAGGGCCTCAAATTATGAATGAATGTGATAACCTAGAGGGTGCTAAATTTACACAAAATCCTAATTAAGTTGTACTTTTATCCAAAGAACCTTAATTCACTAATTTTGCGAGCTAATGATCATTTACATCCTACTAGACTATGGTCAAAATTAAATGAATTTGACTTCATCTAAGCCATTGACACATTTAAACAATTCGCATAATGCAACCTAATAACTATCATACAATATGCAAAATCACATACACAAGCAAAACATAGAATCCCTCCCCACACTTGAACAACATATTATCCTCAATGTGAGAAGTTAGCATACATCATATAAGATAAGAAAAGACAAAACAAAAATTAAAGTGACAGAAAACAAATAAAAATAAATTAGAACTGAAGGCTAATTTGGGAAAGCAAGAATTGGGTTAGATATCAATACTAAGGAGATGGAGGTGATGATGGTGTCAAATGTGGCAATTGAATGCCCTAAGACTCGAAATACCTATGGATCTGTCAGATATCCCAGCTCTACCATTATTGTGTTTGCACTATCTCCACTAGTGCCTCATTAGTCTCGGTGATTGCATCTAAAACCTTCTTCCAACCTTGTTCTTCTTCCTCTTCTTCCTCGGATTCTTTGCTTGACACTTCTTCCTGCCAAGGTGGTGCGGAGCTTGAACTCGCCTAACTTGCCCTGATCTGGACATATAGGATTTTAGCCCTCCGTAAGTGGTGATGATGTAGGAAGTCAGGGGATGGACCATTAACCCCCTTCGTTCCATGCCAAAATGTTCTATAATGGCAGACACTATATACCCTATTTTTAGATTATTGCTCCTCTTGCACAGATTTGCAACAATGGCATTAAACATATACGTGGAAGTGCAGACTGAAATACTGTGATCCATGCACCATTCATGGGACCATATAATGTTGTTGTGAGCATTCTTTGCATGAAATTGATCAATTCTGGTAAGCTCATTCTAGTATTGGGAAGGACGAAAGACTTCATGATGGTTGATAATGGAGGATTCAGGGAATATACCCATCTCGCACATGATTTCAACGTTTAATTCATAGGCTCATCCTCCCAAGCTAACCCACACTTCTTTTGGATTCCTAAGGTCGTAGGTTAGGGAAGTAAAAAATTCTAGTGTAAGCTCCTCATAAACAGGGTATTGAAATCAAATGAATTGAGCCCATTGGATCCTCTTAGTTAGGTTTTCTACTCGCTCACATAATTCTAGCCTATCAAAGGTGTCAAAATCAAAGCACTTAGGTACTATAATTTGTCTAGCATGAAGGGATAAAAAACGAGTACCTTCCTCCTCGGTGAAGATTGGGAAAGGCATGCCAAAGTTTGCCGCTCGGTTCTACCTCCCCATCCTGTAACTTACTGTTGTCCATATGGTTCTCGTGGGGGTTATTTTTAATGTGGGGCATATTTAGGTAGAATTCTGGAAGGTTAAAATTTTTAGTGAGAGGTGAGAGTGTTTGGATGCTTGAATTCTAGAGAGATAAAGAGAACAAGAAAGTGAAAGTGAAAATGAAGTTAGAGCTGAATATATAGGTAGTAAAAAGGGTAAAAAGGTAAAAATTTCTTTAAAAATTTTTGTCCTCCCTTTTTATGCATAGTCGTAGATCACGATCGTGGCCTGCGACATATCACCACTTCCTGATTTGTTTCTTTTATTCTTTTTCAGTCTTTTCACTTCCACTGTTTAATTCTTTTGTGGACCTTTTTCATCTCTCTTTTCATGCCTGCATGATCGTCCACATAGTTCCAAAATCCTATTTCTTTTGACTTTTAGTCAAAAAAATACTCCTAACTACTTATACAATGAAATTAAATTTTAATAATTTTTTCTTCATAGGTTGCCTCTTATGCAGTGCTTCTTTTGACGTCAGTAGCTAGATGGTCCATTAAGCTCACAGTGGCTGGAATGAATGGTTCGATGGTAGCGTCTTCATTAATCTCAAGGTCTGCAGTTTAGCTACCATACTATAGTTACCACCGTCCTTACAATTTTCCTTTCCTCGCCTTCTCCTTTTTGAGCACTTCCTCCTGAAAGCATTACCAGGATCCTCTATATCCTCCCATTCTCCTCGAGGTTTAGGTTTTTGACTATCCACAAGAGGTGGAGGAGGTCTATACTCTCTTGTAGTCACCTTGAAGGTCAAAGTCACCTTTCCTATTTGTAGAGTTAATTCACCCCCACTAACATCAATTATTGAACATGCGGTGGTCAAAAACGGTCTTCCAAGAACCATCGGGGTGTCCATATCTTCACTAATGTCTAATATGAAAAAATTTGTGGGAAAGGTATATTCATCCACCTTTACTGGCACATCCTTTATAATCCCCAATGGTTTATGCTTTGTCATATCAGTCGTCTTTACTAAAAATTTGGTGGGAACTAACTCTTTTAACCCCAATTTCAGGTTAAATGTATAAGGCATCATATTTATGTTTGTGCCTAAATCTGCAAATACCCTATCTATGATGATCCTGTTTATACTACAAGGGATGAAAAAGTCCCTTGGGTCCTCTTTCTTTGTAGCTATGTTGAGGTCATCTTCCAGTGGCCGCTCTTTAACCTTCTTCTTAATGGACTCCTGTAATTTGAGCTTTGTCTGTATTTGTTTCGTTACTTCCTCGACCTTATTTTGCTTAATCTCCCATAATTTTTTTGCTTCCCTCTTTGCATATAACTCTCGCTGCTATATAATAGGGAATGGAAATACACATCGAGTTGCGTTAAGTGACTCAATTATGGGCTCACTCGAAGGGTCTTCTTTAATCACTTGAGCTTCTTCTTCATCCTTCACCTTCTCCAGTTTCTCATCCTTCTTACTGATAACCATGATACATTCTTTTAGATTGGACTCAGTCTTGCTTGGAAGAGTTATAAAATTCTGAGTCAACATTGCCTCCGCTAGCTGCCCCACTTGGACTTCTAAATTGTGTATAGATGAGGCATGGTTCTTCATAACTTGCTCGAATTTGCTCTTGAGCCTCCTATGTGCTTCCTTTATGCCTCCAATCTTATTTAAAATTTTGTCCAACTTCGACTCCATTGAGCTTGATTTATCTTGCTGGAAGCCTGATTGTCCCTTAAGCCTGAATTGTTTGCCAATGTTGTTCGACCAGGAGAAGTTTGGGTGATTCTTCCATTCGGGATTATAGGTGTAAGAATAGGGATTGTTACTACCCCCTCCTTGGCCATATTATGCCCTCATGCAGTTCACTTGCTATTGATTTTTTTCTTTCATTAAATGACACTCTACAGTTTCATGGTCTAATTGTCCACAAAGCTCACATTTCAACTATGTGGCCTTTACTTGAGTTGATGATGATGCCTTCATGCTATTTAGTTGTCGTGTCAAATTGTCGATCTTTGCTTGCATCTTCGTCATCTGATCGATCGTAACAATTCCCTTCTGCTCTCTAAAAGAAGCAGATTGCCTTCCTCGCTCACTCATCCATAAACAGTTATTGCTTGTCATCTCCTTAATTAGATCCTCTACTTCATCGACAGTTTTCTGTATTATGGATCCTCCAGATGCTGCGTCTATAGTGCCTTTCATTAGTGGGTTCACTCTATTGTAGAAAGTCTACAAAAGGAATTCCTTGGGTAGGTTGTGGGGTGGGCACTTCCTTTGCACCTTATATCTTTCCCACACTTCATAGGTTGACTACCCATCACCTTATTGGAAATTAGTGATTTCTTTTATAATCTTCGTTGTCTTAGTTGATGGGAAGTACTTATCCAAGAACGCACGCACAAGTTGATCCCATGTTATGATATTAGCTATGCTCAATGAATGATACCAAGCCTTCGCTCTATCTCTAAATGTGAAAGGAAACAACCTAATTCTAATCATATTCTCTGACATCTGATGGTACCGAAAAGTATCATAGATCTCAAGGTAGTTCACGATATATGCATTTGGATCCTCATTAGCCAATCCATAAAATTGTATATTATGCTGAAACATATTTAGGAGGGCTGGCTTAATCTTAAAAGCGGGCCGTTTAAACAGGTGGCCTAGCCACTCCTTGGTTCGATGGGTTGAACCCTGGCCTTATAAGGTCTATGAGGGGTCCTCTGTTGTCATCCTTGAGTTGCTTCCTGATCCATTTTTCTCTGAAACTGCTCAGTTGTTGATGATTTTCCTAACTCTTCTTCCTCTCACCGAGCTTTCCTAAGAGTTCGTTCTAACCGAGTGATTTCTAATTCCAACGTCTTCGTTGCACGACTTGAACCTCTCATGACTCTTGTGTTCACGTAAGAGTACGAATTCTAAAATAAAACAAAAGAATGAAATCAAAAATTAAAACTAATATAATGCCTTAAACTATAGAACTAAATTGCCTCCCTAGTAACAGCGCCAAAAAGTTGATCGTAACGTTACGTACACTAAGTTTTAATATTTATAGCCTTGTTAATTTTCACAAGTGCATGGGTCGTTCGCGTAGTACCTAAGGTATCGATTCCACGAAGAGGGAATTCTAGTCCTAAGATCTAAGGTTATACTAACTACATTAATTCAAAATAAATAAACTAATGTAGAAAAAAAATCAATCAACCAATTAATTTCAAGAATTAAATTGTAGAAATCTAAACAAGTATCAAATCACAAAACCTAATCCAAAAATCAACTTGGAAATTACCAAGTGAGAGAAATGGGATTTTTAATCTGAAATTAACAAAAATCTAACAAATTATGCAATTATCGAATTAATGGGTCTAGACAGTCCTAGGGTAGATTACTTTCTCTCGAATTATAATCCTTAACCCTAATAGATAATCCCTAATTCAAATTATGGAATTGTGATCTCTCGATTCATAATTGACCCAAAACCTAAATTAGTTCTAAAATTGTCTAATAACCTACTGGGAACCTATACTCGATCTCTCGTTATATGATTCTACCTGTTTGATTCAATTCTCTACCCATAAAATTACCTAACTCTCGTTAGCCTAATTTGATTATTTTCACTCTACTCACCCTCTCAGTTTATTACCGAATTATTAGGAACAGATATTGAATCACAATTAAATCAATAAAACACAAACAACCAAACTTTATTAATCTCAAGGACCAAAAACCTGAAGGTGAGTTTAGGCATAAATCAACACTCGACAATAGTTAATTTCAATAATCATCCCAATTTCATACATCTATAAAATTGAAATAAAAATAGAAATACTGTCAAAACAGATTCATGGAGGCAGCGACTACGAGAAACCATCTGTTTCGGGAAGTATGTTGAGTCAGGCTTTGTCTCTGTGACTCTCTTCCTTCATCTCCTTCCTCAATCTCTCGATAACTTTCTAGGTTTTTTCAAAATGTGGCTGACATGATTGGTTTCTTTTCAGACTCTCCAAGGCTGCTGGTTCTATCCCTTTATGATGTATTTATACTTTGGAAGCCCTAGGTTTAAGTCGGGGTTAAAACGGTCCAAAAAATCTTTCAAAACTCGAGTTTTTGCTTCAGCTCGACACAGGCCATGATTGTGGCCCAGCCTGCCACGATCGTGGCCAACACTTAACCCTCTTAGTCATGATCATGACCCAAAGTGCACAATAGTGGCCTTGCTGCCCTGACTTGTCCCTCTCTGTCATGATCGTGGCCTGTTGTGCCACAATTGTGGGCTTTATTTTGGCCTGAAACTCTTATCAAGTTCTCCATTCTTCACCTTTTACCCTGAAACACTAAGAAACACATCAAGGTATCTGAAAAATATAACAATTAAGCTCAAAGACTTATACTAACCCATAAAAACACTTAGACACATAAACTAACACAATTAAACCATAAATACATACTCAACACTTAAATTCACACCAAATGCCTAACAAACTACACCCTAAAAGACAATGTAAATTACAGTTGTCATATGGATTTATATCCATGGTGTATCTTTAGAGTACTTGACCCCCTCTGGTCTTAATCATCTGGTTAGTTTTACTGGTAAACCAATCTGCACGTATTAGGCTATAGTTGAGATTCAAAGTATAAATTACACTAGAATTTTTATCTAAGTGACTTATCTAGTTTACTTGATGAAATTCCAATTATTAGGCTCAATAAGTATATACAAACTACTAAAGATGTTGTTACATTCAGTTTTTCTTGGAAGCCTAGGGCAGGAAAGAAGAAAATATGGAAGCCTACGGATAGAGTTTTCAAGACAAGAGAATAACATAAGTTAACCAAAACCAATGCAAAGGAAATCAATTGTACTAATGTTTTCTCCAAATCAAAAAATGCTGAAGACACCCTGCATGAGAATAATAAAATAGACATTCACAAGGAGTCAACACCTGAGAATGAATCTTGCAATCACTTGGGAAGAGAAATAACTCAGAAAGAGGTAGTGAATGACACAGCCACTTCTAATAGTGAATCTTTAGAAAATATAGTGATTGGTAACAAAATTATTTTTCAGCCTGTAAGCATAAGAAGATCCAATAGGAAGAAATAGTCCCCTTCAAGGGAATCCAATAAATGATAATTATAACTTGGAATGTTATAGTAGCAAATGAACCTTATAAGCAACTTTCGATCAAGGATCAAATCTTGGAAAATAAAGCAGTTATTGCTGGCACTTTCCAAACTCGAATGAAATATGAAAATTATAATATCATCATCCTACTTCATAAAAATTAGCGATAGTTTACTAACCATTGACAACACCCCAATGCCAAAATTATAGTTTGCTTTGACAACTCTCTAATTCAAGAATATATGGAAGTGGCTAATGATCAAATCATGCACATGAAGGTAGAGGATAAGATGACAAGCACAGTGGTCCGTATATCTTACATTTATGCTCATAACATTATATTTTAAAGATATGCACTATGGAACACTCTCAAAAAGGTTACAACGAACAGTAATACTTCCTAATTGATTGCAGGGAATTTTAACTCAGTGATTATTCTTGATGAAGTAAAAGGTGAGAGATCAAGAGGTATACCTTTTTTTGACCTCATAAAATGCTTGAAATATACATAGGTTATGGATCTTCCTTTAAGTGGGTACTTTTTCACCATGAAAAATAATCAAAATGATGAGTTCTTTATCAGGAAAAGCTTGATAGATGGTTAGGGAATTAAGTTTGGCTTTAATCCTTTCCATCTAGATACACATTGTTTGAAAATAATAAGTTGATATATCACTATTATTTTTTCCCAAACAAACTCTAAAGGTCTTAAAATGCCTTTCAGGTTTAACAACTTTTTGTTTGATTTTGTAAGCCTTTAAGAAGCCTTTTGGAGTGGAATATGTCTAGAAATTAGAGGAACCAAACAATTCATATTGGCAAGAAATATTAGATTGATTAAGCTGGAAATGAAGAAATTGTTCTTATGTAATGTAAGTAACACTCATCATTTACTAAGCACTGCCAAGAGGAAGCTTGAGGAGATTTAGTCTAAACTATACACTAATCCAAGAGTCTATTCATTTGCAAACCAAACTTTTAATTTTACGTCAAAAACTAAAAGTATACAAGTTGTTACTTATAGTTAAAAACAGATATTGTCCTACAAAGATTGATGTTAGACACCACTCAATTTAGGTTAAGCTTTGTTTAAGAAAATGATTTCAAAAGATTAAAAACTAGAAATTAAATGAAAATTAATTAAACTAGCAATGAACACCCAATTAAGGCAAAGTGCAGTAATTTAATGGCCAAGGTTTGAAATTAGGAGTTACTCTATCCCTATTTTTTTTCCTTTTGTGTTTTTGATCCAATTATGCTTAACCCAAGATTTTCTAATGTTCAACTACCCTCTCTCAAGGCATAATTAACTGACCCTAATTGAATGGATTAGGATTAGTTATGTTATCTCTAGACTTACCAACTTTTCCTGATCCTTTAACAAGATTTTAAGCACTCTTATACATGATTTTTAACAAACAACTAAGATCTCCCTTCAATTATTTGGAAAAACTTGAATATTTATTAGATCCATTGGAAGCTAACTCTCATTACACTACCCAACTCAAATAACCACACTCACCCTCTCGGTCTATTGTATGGTATAAGCATAATAAATATCACAAAACATCTTTCACTGCATCAAAAACAATAAGAGTTCCATAAATAGTTCAAGAACAACTCCTACAAAGTGTTTAGCTACTCATATTTGTGAGCAATCTAACAAAGTCCATGTTTTTTACACTAAAAGTTATAAAGAGAAAAGAATAAAAACTGGGTAAAGTCAAGGACTCCTTCTCTCTACTCCAAAAAGCTGGAAAAACTCTGAAGCTTGATGTTGTCGCTACTTTTCCAAGATGGTTTATGTGTTTCCCTCTTTGGATAGCCTCCAAAAGACTCACTTTTTTTATTTTTGGTGTGGTTTGCTGATGGATGAAGGCTCCTAGGGATTAGATCCTTTTTATATGTCAAGGGAAGGGTCAAACCACTTAAAAGCTCGTGTTTAACCTAATTTTGGCAAGTTCCACCTATCACCCTCGTGCATCAGCACGATCTTGATAGAGAGGTAGTCATTTGTAGCTGCACGATCGTGACAGAGAGGTAGTCATCAGCACAATCGTGCACTGCTGTCTGACAACTTTTTGCACTCTTCACTTTGTTGGCCATAACTTCCTCTCTGGACCTCCAATTGACTTGAAATTTGATCTATAAGCTCCTCACACATTATCCTTCCTCTCCACCAAATTTCATTGTCATCTGAATTCTCTAAGTCTGCCCAGTGGTGCCATTAAATCACCTGTACCACATCCATAACTGCAAATCTGATATCTGCACAATTCATCAACAAGGTGCATCAATCCATCCTAAAAATAAGCTCTAAAACTACCCTCAAACACTAGATAATGTAAAGAAACAACTAAACACTTCAAAGATTAAGAAAAGATGTAAAAGATGCTAAAGATCAAATAAACTAGAACTAAAACACATAAAGAAGCACTTAAAACACATGAAAACACACTAAAAAATAACCTAAAAACACACTTATCAACTTTTCCACACTCCTCAAACAAAATCAAACACAACCAATCCATTCTATCAATCAATTCATCATCACAAGGATTAAGAGCATACAATCTTTCAAACTTTGGCCACTCGAATGTCCAATTACTACACACATCATAACTAGTTTTTATCAACATATATAAACAAACTCAAGTTATGACACTATTGATCAAGGGCAAGCATAGACTCAAAATGGATCTTCCTCACGGAATTCTTTCATTTCACTTAAGTGTTTAAGGTTAGTGTTTCACTCAAGACTCCCTATAGGAAAGTATACTACCATAGGCTTGCAAATACACTAATTCTTCTCCACAGTGATTACATACACAAATAGATCAAAAGGACTTTGCTAAGGGTTGTAATGGGGCTAGGGTTTAAGGTATGTAAAAAGGGGTTTGAGGGCTCATCACAAGTACTCATAGAATACTAAGTATGCAAAGGGACACAAAATGATTTCTGAGACATACAAATGGATATAACTAACTACTCCGCACTTATTATTGCTACTATATGTTATTCTTTTCCTTTTTCCTTTCCCCCCTTTTTTTGGAACAAAAATAAAGAAATACAAACTAACATTAGCAGCTAGATATAATGTGCTCTGAAAGTAGAAGTACAAAGAAAGTCGCTCAAAGTGTCTCAGAAAAAAGAATTGTAGTCAAAAATGCAAACTTAGTACTCTAGGCTAATGAGGTTTAAGGCTTAACATGAGGTATTTTCTAGAAACAAAAAGGTCAAAAACTCAAACGTTGCGTATGGTTGATGTCTCCATGGGTGGAGATAGATAACAAAACACAAAAATCCTGTGTCCAGTTGTGTTTGGTTACTGATACTGCCCATTTTTGTTCCGTCTCCAGTTCACAAAAACACAAATTTTTTGTTCCTTTCAAAACTGTAGCATAACTTTCTTGTGCCTGTCACAGAAACAAAACACGCGAGCTGTTGGACAAAAATACCCCCATATTATTACTATAAATA
>JANZXP010081129.1:0-10006 GCA_027576715.1 Erythroxylum flavicans
CTCGTGTTCAACAGTTGTCTCCATGGATCCAAACGGCAACATACAGCCTCATCAGAATCCGGCTGAACCAGAGTTAATCCCATTTTGAGTCCCAAAAATATTATTGGGAGATGCAAGCTCATTTCCCTAACGTAGCTGAAGGTTTATATTTAACAATTTTGATGATAATTATATAATATTTCAAAATTTAAATTGGATTTGTTTCCTTGTATAGACAATGTTCCTAAAAGGAAAATAAAATCATAGGATAATTGCTTCATTTCTTGTAGGAATCTTCTTTATGAACTTACCTAATTAGAAATGGTTTCATAACATCCAGAAGGATCTTACTAATTTGAAAAATTATCTCTAGAAGTTTGACAGAACTTTTATCTTAACATCTGAATATCTAAGATTTTAGCAGAGATGATATCCAATATTTGTTAGATACAAAGTCAACTCAGAATAGAAAAGAAACAACGATTAGTTGGAGAAAATGTCTACTTAAGGAAGAAACACTGTATTTACGAAAAATACAGATTTTCAAAATACTTAAGCAGCATTATTATTTTTAAAAGTTATATCAAACTCCTTGTGTTTTGGAAAGTGAAAACACTATGTTGAGAGGAGTTGTTATTCTTTGAAAGCTTACATTGAGCTTAACTTATATTTATTTTTGAGAGCTTGTAGAGACTGAGTAAACACTTCGAGTGTGAAATGTTGGAGAACCTTAAAAAATATGTACTTTTGCGCTTGGAGAGGCTCGTCAAATTTCATACTTGGATTCTTATAGTGAAATACTCAAGTTAGATAATTGGGGACTGGAAGTAAACTTCGTTATTAGCCGAGCCAGTATAAATCGACTGTGTCATTTTTTCTCTCTTCCTAACTTTTAAATTTTCGCATTATAAGTTTTTGTTTTCAAGAGACTCCTTTAGTTTTACAATAGGCTCATTCTGTTTTTACATCGCAAGAGGTTCCTTTTGTTTTTGAAACAATTAATGAGCTCCTTTTGTTTTAAACATTAACAGGCTCCTTTGTTTTTGAGCGCTAGCAGACTCTATCAATTAACAGGCTCCTTTCTGTTAGATATATGTTAAATATATCTATTTATTTTATTTTGGCATATTTTTCTAAATTGGCATTTTTTTATTATCTTGATTTGAAAAGAACTAGTTGGATAATGTTCTAGATTGTGTAGAATTTTATCTTGCATAGATGTGAATTTGATGAAGGATATTGATGAAAATTTCGTTTTGAATTGAGTTAGCTCATGTGAATGCAATGGAAGAAGGGGTAAGGATATTGTTGGAAATTTGGTTTTGAATTGAGTTAGCTTACGTGAATGTAGTGGAAGAAGGGGTATTGCTGTAAGTTCAATTGGGAATTAAGTGACCTTTTTTAAAACATACGATGGTGGGTTTTATGAAATATATATATGACCTACGGCTAAATAAGTGAAGGTGTGTGCGTGACTGCTAAGTGTAGTACATGTTTTGTTGTTGGCTTCAGTTTTAATATTAAATGTGGGAATAACACACGACTACTGGTTTTACACATGCGGGTAAAGAATTGTGTATGTCTCCAAGTGTGTGTTGAGCATGAAGTATGCGTTGATTGTTCCTCTTGAAAAATAGCTGAAGCTGCGTTGATGATGAGATTAACTTGCTGGATGTACCTACGTTGGTGAACTAGCTGCGAGGGTGTTGTAATTAATGAATAGTTGTTTAGAAAAATCCTCTGAAGAGGTTAACACGAGTTGATCATGTTATTGGATGTGAAAACCTTTTATGGGAAGTGAGGTTGAGAGATAGTGACAAGGGGTGAGTGGTGTCGGCTCAGTAAAGCCTTGGGTAAATCTATTGTACTTAGGTAAAAGTATTAATATGGATAAGGGCCCCGCAGATGTAGGTAAAGGGTGCTGAACTACGTTGCCAAATTTTTGGAGTCATTTGTTATTTTTCTTTTGAATGATTTTTGCTTTTATTTATGCCAGAGATGATCACGTAAAATCGGACAATTTACGAAAATATTAACCTATAAGATTTTTCACTTTCCTTTTGAGAGCTAGTAGGATCCTTTCGATTGATAGGCTTCTTTTGTTTTTAAACAACTAACAGGGTCTTTTCATTTTCAATATTAACAGGATCTTTTCGAAAATTGATAGAACCTTCTACCTATAAACTTACTTTGTTTAGCAGGATATTATCAATTTGAAAGTACTTTGTAATTTTTACACATAATTCACCTTTCTCTTACATTTGTTTGCTTTATCACCTAAAAGGTCAAGTTACTCAATTATTGATTAGTAGGACACTCAACCTCCTATGAAGCTATATGGGAGGATTTAGAACAATTCAAAGAAGTTTATTTCAATCTGGAGTATGACCCGAGGATAAGGTTTTAATTGGATTGGGAATTAATGATACGAACATGAATTTTATGCCCTTTAGAATGGGTCATCAAAGTACACAAATTTTTGAAAAAGAAACTAAATTAGCATAAAAAATATGTTTAAACCTGTTCAATATTCCATGTAACTAAAATACCTAAATAAGGAACATTAGTATTATAAGAGAATATGTTTTTAGGCCTAGATGGTGAAAAATGTCATACAATCCTTTAATCCCGTTTTGCCTCTTATAAAGTTACACTTAAAGATACACAAGTGCATGAAATGTAACGTTACTTTTTTGAAGACTTGATTTTAAGCATTCTGCTTTCAACTATGAACACGATAAGGAGAAAAATAAAACAATTTTAGAAATAGTTGGCCGCCATATCATCTTTGTATTTAGAATACTTTTTAATCTTTTGATTTTAGATTTTCTTTTATAATGAATCCATTGGTTCTCATTAAATAGAGACAGCTCTCATAAGCAACACCATAATAAGTACATAAAAGAAAAAGAAAAAAGAAATGAAATTAGGAAGGAAGACATAATGATGACAGTTTATATTGTTGGGAAGTCGAGCTGGGATTTAACATGTAGTGAAATAGTTACGAAAATTTTTTCATATTTTTCCCAAAAGTTAAGATCACTAATATTCTATAAAAATGAATAATAATCAAATCATAATAAAGAATGAATTTTAATTTGTACCTTATTTTGAAACTTGATCATATTCTTGTCATATCCTTTGAACTGTTTTTAAAATCACTCCATCTCAACTACTGTAGTCATACAAGTGTCTTACCTTTAATGGTATCCGTAGAATAAGTTGAGAGAATTCTGTAACTTTACAGCGAGGGTTAAGCAAGGAGTAATAGTTCCTTTAGAGCTTAAGCCTATTTATAATAAGTATTGAATATTTTAGTAATTTAATTGAAATTAAATTATAATTTCAATTAAACTTTAATTAGAATTACAAATAATTCAAATTAAATATTAATTATGCCCAAATAAGATCCAATATGAGATATCGATCCAAATTTATTGAATATCTTATTTAATCATAAAATTTTTCAAACTTTATAATCAAGTTCAACTTGATTACAATCGTTCTTTATGTGTGACACTTTAATTTAAAAACACCTTTCTTAACTATTTAAGAAAATATTTTTCTTAATTTTAAGGAGTCTAATTAATTAGTTTAAATCTAATTAAAACTGATTAATTTTAATTTTAAAAACTACCTTTCTAAAATTAATTAGGAATTAACATAATTATTATTCTTAATCCTATTAAGAAAAATAATTACTTTTTATCAAAGTTGTCAAACAAGCCTTGTTTTAGGACTAGAATATCCTTGTACCTAAACAAGGATTATTCTAAGTTAGGAATCCATTATTCCTGATGTAGAACAAGCAAACCTTATGTCCAAACACATCGTTTCCTAAACCTATTTCCAAACACCCCTTTTATTTACTTCAAGGAACCTTAAAATCCAAAAAGAGAAACCCTAGCTTCCATATACTGTTGCCATCGCCATATACCACCCCCTGTGCCAATATGTTATGTATAAAAATATCATAATAAACCAACACCATTGTTGTCATAAACCAGCCCTTATCATAAACTATCCCTTATATTAGTTGATACAAAGGTCACCTTTGGGACTTGAACTTTCACTGAAGTTGATCACTAACACCCTTTGTACGGCAATCTCAATTAGGTCCGCTTAAGCAAGACTTCAGCCTTCAACGTCCCTCGAAGTATTTACCTCTCACACTCGAAGAAACAATACTATGGAAGCAATAAGGAAACAAAGGCAACAAAGAAACACCAGAGATACGGTAAAACCAATCTTTATATTACTTTCCCTCAAAAGAATAAAAGGAATGCTCTCTCTGATTGAATGAGAAGAGCAAAGCTCGAATGAGCTATATATAGGCACACTAACTTGGAAGCCAAGTTATATTCAGAATCTCACTCAAAATGAACTGCCTAAGATCGTACTAAGATCACCTCTATCTCTATCAGATTACATCATGTGGACCAATTAGATGAAACCCCCATTTAAATAAGACTCTAACTGATAAGATGGAATTTACAAGATAACAAAAAGATAGAGTTTACATTCAACTAGGAAACTAGCATCCTTATCCTCGAATATCTACACTATCTTTAGATGTTGATTCTCACTATAACTCTAACTCCTCGTTGTCGCCAAATCATCCAAGATCTCCCCACGATCTCTATCCACTGATGATGTAGTGTGATCCTGTCTAAGCCCACCTAACACACTGGCCTGATACAATGCTTCCCACAATAAGTTCGTTAGTCGTGATCCGTTCATCTGAGCATGGGCCAAGTCTTTAGTCCATTAAGTCCTTAGCTTGGGTCGGGTCAATCTCCAGAAGGTCTGAGACTCTACTAAAATTCACACCAAGTCTGATCCTACTCACCCATGTTTGCCTTAGTGTTTTTGCATGCCTCCCTCATGTATGTAATCCAGCTAACCTCCCTTTTAAGGCACATTATGAAGGTTGCTAAGAAGTGTTCCGAAGTTTAAGGGTTTAACAAACCACCCCCATTAGATAGATTCGACGCCCTCGTCGAATTTTTCTGTTGGTACTCCTCCACGAGTGGTTTCTTCGAAGACTTCTTAGTCAGCTCTTGAAGACAGTAGCAAGTCTTCATATCGATTGGCACTTCACCCAAGAACCATTTTCCTAATCCATCGGGGTTATCTTTGCTTCCACTTTGACTCGCCTTCTTAAGGCTCACCACGCCCGCCAAAGGCATATTGAGCAGAGCTCCATCCGTTGAACTTTCCCTATCACCTTGATCCTCCGCGATCTTGGCAATGATATGCTCCTGACCCGCCTTCTATTTTGAGCTTTCTCGAGTATAGTTTGGCTCCTTTTCAATGATCATAGCCAACATTTATGTGACCAATGTTGTAGTCCCACCATCGAATCTACAACAAATAATAAAGAAGGATTTTTCATCATGCATAATAATCGTACCTTGCAAACTTGGGTATAGCACCGTCTTTGCTGCCTTAAAGAATTCGATCCCCAATATCATTTCGAAATCCTCAAGTGGTACGACCATGCAATTCATCTTGACATGCCAACTCCCTATGCTCACTGGGACGTTGTAAGCAGCTCTCGTCACCTTTTGTGCCTTATCCGTAGGGTTTCTTAACTTTGTCGGGGTCTTGGACTCTCTAAGCCCCAACTTGCATACCATTCTTTCTTCCACAAAGGAATGTGATGCATCCGTATCTACCATCGCGGTCACCTCTACCCCATTAACCTGTATTCTTACATACATTAGATCATCATATAGATTAGGTTCTTTACTAACCACATTCAACAACATAATCAGATTTATCACCGCATCATCCGAAAACTCTCTATCTTCTTTGGCTATCAGGGCATTTAGCTTCTCTTTCCTTGGACATTCTCTTTCTTAATATGATCCACCGCACAGATAACAAGCAATCTTGCCCTTTCTAGAGGACGTTTCCCTACTCTCGGAGCCACCATTTTGCTTGCTTTTCCACTTGAAGTCTCTGTTCTTTGAATCCTTTTTCTTTTTCCCCTCAGTATTCTCCTGTTGGGCATGGCCTTTGCCCTTCACAAAATTAGAGGAGCTTGCCTTAGTTTCCTTCATTGCTTGAAAGTCCACCAAGGCATCAATGGATGCAATTGCACTAACCACGTCCTTCACATTTTGCTTCCACAACTCCATTTGCGCCCATAGTTGTAACCCGAATAAAAAGTTGAAGAGCTTGTCCTCGTCTGACATGTTTTCAATATCGAGTAATAGAGAACTAAAAGACTTAACGTAGTCTCTTACCAAGCCTTCTTATGTTAGTTTCTTCAAGGCATCCCTCGTAAGCCATGAAATATGCAACAGAAGAAATTGATCCTTCGACTCCTTCTTCATGAGCTCCCATGTATCCACAGGAGTTCTACCTGTACTGATCTCTACAGAGGTCCTCGTCCTCCACCAAAGCTTGGCATCCCCATCCAAGTATATGGCCGTCATATTGAATTTGTTAGTATTAGGTACCCTAGTAGCCGCAAAGTACTGCTCTATATCCCATAAGAAATTCTCAAGCACACCTTCGAACACCTTAAGTTCACGTACCTTCATCGCTGAAGGTTTTGGTTATGAACTTTCAACACATCTAACATTGCAATGACACGCCTCAGTACAGTGATCTCGAACTGGGCCTCCTCTAGTGCCTTCAACACATTTGCCATCTATTGTTGTAATTGCTAGATTCGTGCCTCCAACATCTCGAATTGAGTGTTGTGAGATGTGACCTCTTCCTTCCCTTGATGAATTGGCCCAATGAGTGCCTCCACCCTGGTCGCTCGTTCTGTCTAGTTGCCTACTGCCATCTTGAAATTTGGCTCTGATACCAATAAATACAAAGGTCACCTTTAGGACTCGAACTTTCATAGAAGTTGATCGCTAACACCCTTTATATGACAATCTCACTTAGGTCTGCTTAAGCAGGACTTCAGTCTTCAACAACCGTCGAAGTGTTTACCTTGTACACTCGAAGAAACAATGCTATAGAAGCAATAAGGAAACAAAGGCAACAAAGAAACACTAGAGATATGGTAAAACCAACCTTTATATTACTTTCCCTTAAAGAAATATAAGGAATGCTATCTCTGATTGAATGAGAAGAGCAAAGCTCGAATGAGCTATATATAGGCACACTAACTTAGAAGCCAATTTACATTTAGAATCCCACTCAAACTGAACTGCCTAAGATCGTGCTAAGATCGCGTCTATCTCTATCATATTACATCATGTGGACCAATTAGATGACACCCCCATCTAAATAAGACTCTAACTGATAAGATAGAATCTACAAGATAACAGAAAGATAGAGTTTACATTCAATTAAGAAACTAGCATCCTTATCCTCGAAGATCTCCACTATCTTCATATGTTGATTCCCATTGTAACTCTAACTCCTTATTGTTACCATATCATCCAAGTTCTCCCCACGATCTCTATCCACTGATGATGCAGTGTATCTTGTTGAAGCCCACCTAACACACTGGCCTGATCCAATGCTTCCCACAGTAAGTCTGTTAGTCGTGGTCCGTTCATCCTAGCATAGGTCAAGTCCTTAGTCCGAGTCAATCTTCATATGGTTTGAGACTCTACTAAAATTCACACTAAGTCTGATCCCACTCACTCATGTTTGCCTTAGTGATTTTGCATGCCTCCCTTATACATGTAATCCAGCTAACCTCCCTCCTAAGACGCATCATGAAGGTCACTGAGAAGTGCTCCAAAGTTTAGGGGTCTAACACTAGTCATTCCTTATGTTTATTTAAGATGTTATAGTAACAAATAGTGGAAGGCATATAACAGATTTGCATATTATCTTCTTCTTCTAAAATTCTCTATGCGTATCTCTCTTCCCTTCTTTCTCCCCTTCTGCGTGTCTCTTTCTTTTCTCTCTCTTCTTGTTTCCTTCTCATTTTTGTTAACACAACCATCATGAAGGTTTCCTCTAATTCACTATCATCAAAATATACATAACATTTGGTATCAGAGAATAGGTTCCTTGGATGAAATGGCTGAGCTGCATAGAATTGAAGAAAACGTGAAGAATCTGATAGAGGTACAAATCTGGAATGATAAACTATTCCTAGAAGTAGAAAATAGAGCATAAAGGATGGAGCTCACACAATTCATGCAGCGACAAGAAATGAAACCAGGAGCACTAATCTAGTTACTCCATGGTTAAAGGTTCATAGTCGTTCTTCTCTATTTTCTGAACTATCTCCCCATTTCCATACCGTGAATTATTGTATGACTGAGCAATATGCTAATGATATTAAAAGCTCTTGTAGCCCTGCATGTTAGGAAAATCGCTTGGTGCCTATATACTCTCTCTCACTAATATCTATGCAAGCACTAGTTGAGAAAGGTAAAGGAAATTTTATGGTGGATTTCCTTATGGAAGGAGTCTCAGCTGCTGTTTCGAAGACAACTGCTACCCTAATTGGGGGTGTAATTGTTCTTTGGAGATCAAATACTACAAACGCTATCAGATATTTTCCCATCCAGGTCCTCAGCTTTGCATTCAAATATTACTTTAAGAGGATGTTTAACTTCAAGAAAGATAAGGATGGCTACTGGAAATGGGTTTTTAGGAGCTTAGCATCAGGTGGACGTGGGGGTGTTTGAACCCTTCTTTTTGTCTATTTATTGGATTATGCCAGAACACATTTCTCTAATGACGCAAAGGCTACTAAAGAGGGAGATGAAAAGAAGTTCATTTGGATGTTTATTTTTTGCCCAGTCTGTGAATCTCCTTGATGATAATTTTTGTTAAACCTTGTGGTCAAGGTTTTCTAAAGGAGAAGGAAATGTTACATATAAAAATATGATAATGAACCCACACCATTGTAATCATAAACCAGCCCTTATAATAGTCATCCCTTCCTATTTAAGACGTTATAGTAATAGATAGTGGAAGGCATATAACAGATTTGGATATTGTCTTCTTCTAGAATTCTCTCTGTGTATCTTTCTTCCTTTCTTTCTCTCCTTCTGCGTACCTTTTTCTTTTCTCTCTCTTCTGGTTTCCTTCTCATTTATGTTAAGACTGTAATATGTAGCATATAGCTTATAGTAAACGTTCACCAACACGTGGTCTAGGCCTTTCTATAGTTTTCTGAGAACATGAGCCCTCTTAACGGGTCAGAGTACTTAATGCTCGTGAATAACCTCAGCAACTATAGGAGACCTTAACCTATTTATATAGCTTCCATATCGGGCTTCCCCATCATAAGGCCGATATAGGCCAAGTCCATGCTAAAAGGAACTCATTTTTCACTTGGACTTCGACCCACTAATCTAGATCATTTATTGGGCCACTTTATTACCCTGATCTGGATCAAATTACGTAATTTAACCGGTAGTTTATTGAAAAACCAAAATTACGAATAATAACTGTCCAAAAATTGAGAAAATTACAAAATTGCCCTAAGGGCAAAATTGTCTAACAATCTCTCCCTTGGACAATTATTAATTGTAGTTTTAATAAAGTTCCAAATAGTTTGAAAAACCCAGTTAAGTTACGTCACTGTAATGGTACCAAAAATTTAAAAACATTTGATCCAAAGGTAATGAAAGTCTTATATTCTGTCCTGCAAGGCTTTCGATACGGGAAAATATCAGACACATGTGTCATGTGTAACATAGGTCCAATACAATTACAAATACCTAATACCTTACTAACATGAATGGGAAAATAGAGTGTGGTAGACTACGATGATACCTTTATGATCTAATGTGTATCATCTTCGTCTATAGGTATAGATTTCTCTAACTTTACGCTAAACCGCATCGCTAAACTGCAGTAGAGAAATGTAGTTTTCTCTTGCCGAATGTTAAACAGTATTAGAGAAAACCTTTATGTTCTCCAACCGAATGCTAAACAGCATTAGAGAACCTTTATGAGATTAAAAACTTATATCCCCCTATATCATATGAAACTTTAAGGATATCCATATAAATTGTAACATCCCGTTTCCATACAAAGGGTTGAACCATAGAAACTGGTACACGTGAGATCAATCGGAGAAATTAGG
>JANZXP010081130.1:0-10005 GCA_027576715.1 Erythroxylum flavicans
AGTTCATGCTACATCCAATGACTACCGATTAAATGACCCATGATTAAATAGATCATAAGTAGTATCAAAACATAGCAGTTCGCAAAGATAACTTTAATGACCTCAAGTTAAAGGATCACTTATACAATTATCACATTGAGAATTCCATAGACATACAAGTAATATTCCAAATAGATTTCTCATATCGGGTCTGTTCAATGAACTTATTCTCTAGCAAGCACCCACACGTTTGTTTAAGTATCTCTATATTTTAGCCTATGAGATCGTCTACTTCCTTCATAAGGAAAAACAAAACATGTCTAGTATTTTTATGTTTTATTAATGTCCAATCTTAATAGAACAATGACTAGCAATGTTTAGGAATAATACATATATTCAATATGAATCTCATAATTATAATCTCATTATAACTTCATTTGAAATGTACAATATCCCATGGACTTTATCATATACATCTAAACACGTACAAAATAAAGAATTCCTTTAAATAATTTGTCAATAAACCACAACCAAAGCGATTGGCTGTAGGGCATAAACTAACAGATAGTATGTGGAAAACTTCAGGCTGATCCCCTTTAATATGAAGGTTTCTTGCTAGAATGAACTTAGGAAAATGGGATCATATCTTTAAAAATGGACTCCAACATCTCATGGAGTTTAAATACATTGTCAATGAAGATATATGCCACCTTTTGTGTTGTGAAAGGATGTCACGATGCTATGATATGGGAATATGTACTTAACTTGTCTAACACCACAAAAATAAAGATTTAGCCATAGAGACCGGTAGAACCCCAACAAAATCCAAGCTAATTTCTCTCTAGTACCTTCCGATATCGGAAGTGGTTGTAATAACCCCGGATAAGCAGTGTGATCATGTTTGCTTCTCTTGATAAGTCTCACAATTGGTCACATATTACCTATAATCTTTTTCCATTTGCTTCTAATGGAAAGACCTTGAATCCTTTTTAATGTGGCAATAACCCCTGAGTGCCCTCTTTAGGGGTTATCATGTGTAATTGATATTATTTTTCTTCTCAGATCTTTATCATAACTTACTACCAACCTTCCCTTTTACTATAATAAGTTATTAGCCCATTCATAAATTTAAGTCAGAATTTCTCCAGTTTTTAGCTTGTTAATCAAATCTTTGATAGTGACATCAGTTCTCTACCCTTTCGTAATTTCATCTATTAAAGTGTCTTGTAACTGAGACACTGTTAATGTTGAAAATATTTTTCATAAACTCAAATTAAAATTAAATGTGTTATTATGTTTAGAAGTCTGTTTAGTTTCTTTAGAGGCCTGTTTCGTTTCTTCAGAAGTAGCCAAAGAGTTTTTTCGTTTCATAAGCTTCAACGTTTGGCACCATCTTACTCGGTTTTTGCTAACAAAGTGGTATCAGAGCACTCACCAGCGATCATTGTTTTTCTTCTTCCTCAAACCCACACGCACCCACCTAATAATAGAATCCAACGTTAGAGAAAAAAGAGAGTCCTTCACTGCCGCAGTTAGAACTAGTGAAAAGGAAATTTTGTTGGCCCATACACTTGCTCTTCTACACCACTTAGAATACCAGGAAAACCCCAAAATAATCAAACTAAAATGTTCTGGAGTTTGAGAGATTTGAAGCAAATATAGCAGATCTTGACCAGTAAATTGTAGAGAGAGAAATAAGCTTTTAAAGAGAGACAGAAACAAAAAACCTAGCTGAATCTTCCATTTTCTGACTTTTCATGTTGGTCCCTCCTTCATTATTCACAAATTCAACAAGGGATTTTGCTGTACGTGGTCCTTCATACTTTGTGGGTTCTGAAGAATTTTTAGGAAACCACTGGATTGTTGGCTAGCACCAAGATTCTCGTACTTGAGCGTGAGACGTGGGTCAGTGCGGATACAGGTAACAAAGTGAAATCTTCGATGAAGACCCAAATCTGTTAGTACTTCTCCATTTTCTTGATTAAAAAAAATGATGAATGGAGGTATGTTTCCATTTCAATTCCCAAAACTCACCAAAGAAAATTATGATAATTAGTGTATTCGTATAAAAGCCTTGCTTGGATCGCAGGACATATGGGATGTTATTGAGAAAGGAATTGAACAACCTCAAAATGAAGATGATGTAACACAAGCACGGAGGGATGCTTTACATAAAGCTTGAAAGAAAGACCAACAAGCTTTGACTCTCATTCATATGTGTTTAGATGAAAACATGTTTGGAAAAGTGTCGAGTGCTTCAAGTTCAAAAGAAGCATGGGAAATTCTATAGAATTCTTTTAAAGGCAGTGATAAGGTGCTCAAAGTACGTCACCAAACCTTAAGAGCTAAGTTCGAGTCTCTTAAGATGAAAAGCTCAGAATGAATTTCTTCATATTTTTCTAGAGTTCAGTTAATTGTTAACCAACTCAGACGATATAGAGAAACTCTATAAAATTCTGGTGTTGTTGAAAAGATTTTGCAATCTTTGGATCCAAAATTTGAGTATATTGTTGTGGCAATTGAAGAATCAAAAGATTTAGATTCAATGTCTATTGATGAGTTAATGAGCTCATTGCAAGCTCATGAAGAACAGATGATAGAGAAGGAACCTCAATCTAATCAAGTTCTTCTTTCAAAATTGTCTTTAAAAGACAAGGACAAAAAGAAGGATTTTACTCCAAGAGGAAGAGGACAAGGTAGATTTCGTGGTCATGGATATGGAAATTATCAAGGTAGAGGGAGAGGAAGATTTAATAGAAACTCCAACAACTCAGAAGATTTAAATCAGAGATAGCCGGTAAGAGAACGTGGTAGAGGAACTTAGCATAAAAGCGGTAGTAAAAGAGCTGATGTGCAGTATTATAATTGTGAAAAATATGTTCATTATGCCTCTAAATGTAGAAATGGAGCTAAAAAGGAAGACAAAGCTTATTGCATAAAAGGAGACAATAAAGAAGAATCAGTTAGCGTATAATGAAGAAAAAGATCAAGAAGCATGGTTTTTGGATAGCAGTACAAGCAACCACATGACAGTCAAGAAAAACTTATTTGTTTCTTTGAATGAATCTTTTAGAACTATTTCTTTTAGAGACGAAAAAAATGTGAATGTAGAAGGGATAAGTAATATTCTGATTTTGGCTAAAAATGGATCTCATCAATTTATTTCCCAAGTATATTATGTGCCTTCGCTCAAAGCAAATATTTTAAGTTTAGGCCAACTTTTGGAGAAATGCTATGATATTTGATTGAAGGACGGTGGATTAATGATTAGAGATTGTGAAGATAAGTTGACTGCTAGAGTTAAAATGTCAAAGAACATAATGCTTTCTCTTAAACTTCAAGGTGATAATATGAAGTGTTTGAAAGCTTGTGTGATAGATTCTTATTGGCTTTGGCATCAACGAATGGGAAATTTGAACTTTAATAGTTTGAAGCAATTGGTGAAAGAAAATATGGTGCATAGCTTGCCTCTTATTGATCATCCAAATCAGATTTGTGAAGGTTGTATTTATGGGAAGCATTTCAAAAATAGCTTTCCAAAGGAGTCATTTTCAAGATCATCAAAGCCACTCCAACTTGTATATGCTGATATATGTGGCCTAATTAATCTTCTCTCTCTTGGTAAGAACAAGTATTTCTTGTTGTTTATTGATGATTTTAGTAAAAAAACTTGGGTTTATTTTTTAAAGGAGAAATCTGAAGCTTTTGAGACCTTTAAAAAATTCAAAATGTTGGTGGAAAATGAAAGTGGCTATTTGATTAAAGCCTTGAGAACAGATATAGGTGGTGAGTTCACTTCCAAACAATTTGATGATTTTTGTGAATCTCATGGAATTAGAAGATTCTTGACAATGCCAAGGTCGCCACAGCAAATTGGTATTGTGGAGAGGAAGAACAGAACCATTCTTTACATAACTAGAAGTATGTTAAAAAGCTAACACATGCCTATAAAATTATAGGTAGAAGCTATATTTTTAGTTGTATATTTGAGCAACAGATGTCGTATAAAAAGTTTGCAAAAAATTACTCCTGAAGAGGTATGGAGTGGTAAAAAACCAACTCTTTCTCATTTAAGAGTTTTTGGTTATGTTGTATATGCTCATGTTGTTGATGAAACAAGATTAAAGCTAGATGATAAAAGTGAGAAGCTTATGTTTATTGGCTATAATGCAAAGTCTAAGGGTTATAGACTTTATAATCCTAGAAACAAGAAGATTGTTATTAGCCAAGATTTCAAGTTTGGTGAAGATGCTCACTGGAACTGGGAAAATGAAGGGGAAGATTACAAACTTCTTTTAATGTTTGATGTTGATTTTACTCAAAATGAAAATGAACAGCCTATGTCTCCTAGAGTTTCTTCTCCAACAACAACTCATGTTGATTTGAGTCCTTCAAGCTCCTCTGAAAGGCCTCAAAAGATGAGAAGTCTTCAAGAAATTTCTTAGAAAGGTCTCCTAAAGGTACACAGTCTCATCTCGTATTGAGACAAGTGCCTTGAATAAAGGATTATTCTCCATAAGGTATACGGGAGAAAGGGGGAGTAAGGAGCGCATATTAAGAATGATCCATTTTCACAGTAGACTGAAGATGTTGCATATCCTTCTTCCTGATGCCTTTATAGTTCACCAGACTCTGAATACACTCCCTTCAGAGTTCAGTATTCTGGTGATGTCATATTATTTATAGGATGAGGAATGGGACTTCAATGCTTTGATTCCCCATTGCGTTGCTAAGGTGGAGAAACTCAAGCTTGTTACTCTTACAGTCCTTAAAGCAACTAAATGGAAGGCAAAGATGAAGCACACTAAGATTAAAGGTAGAAAGACTGAATCTTCTCCACATACTGATGCTGGTCAATCTAGTGCTGATGAAGGTCTTACGGACATAAAGAAACCATCAGTATAAGGCCTAGAAGGAAAGATTATGACTATCAGATAAATTCTTGGCTTGTCAATTTATGAATCTGATTTGCGATAGTTGCATTAAGTATTTGGTGACTATATTATGGAGTATCTAATCAAGGTGCTTCCACAATGCATAGGTTCATATCTAGGATAAAGCCAAATAAAGGGAAGGAGGAACTAATGGTTGATAGCAATGAAGAAGTGGAAGTAATCTATAGGGGATGTATGTACTGAATCTTATTGCAAGGTTCATTTAGGTTTTTACACGACACATTTTATATATGATCTTTAGATCAATTTTGGACAAAGAAAGTTAATTTTTTGTATTTAATGCTTTTGTTTTATAGTGTGTTTAATATAAAACATAATGGTGCAAATTTCTTGTCATATAGTTTGTATAGAATGTGTCTTACCCCGAATTAGATATATGCTTCTTCGTATCTTACTAAACAAGTCATCAAATGAAGGACCCTGATGAATGAAAAGTCATACATGGTGTGGCATAAAAGTTTAAGCCACATTTCTAGAGCTAGGGTTGAGAAATTGATTCAGGAAAGCATTCTCTCAATTCTAGATTATGACGATCTGGGAACATGTGTTGATTATTGCAGGGGTAAGTTGACTAATAACAATATCGAAGTCAACTTATACTTCTGATTTGTTGAGTCTGATACATAAAGATGTCAGAAGACCTTATACAGTTGCATTGTGCAATTTCAAAAGTATTTTGACATTTTTCATGGCTATTCCCATTAAAGTTATGATTTCTTGCTTAAAGACTGAAGGTTGAGAACCAATTGGAAAAATCCATTCAGTGTGTTAGATTTGACTATGAAGGAGAATATCATGGCAAACATGGTGTTTCAGGACTTAAAAAGGTTTATTTGCCAGTTATATGAAATTGGTTGGGATAGTGACTTGATTCACTATACCGAGTAGTCTTGAGCAAAATGGTGTGTTACCGAAAGGCATAACCGCATCTTAAAGGACTTAAAAATGTCAATATAGAACAAGACTAATCTACCTGAATATCTAGAAGTGTGAAAACTCAGTCTCACACACATTCGTATGTGGGGCTGCCCGACCAAGGCAGTATAATCCTTATAAAGAAAAATTGCATGCTCATATTGTTCATTGCTATTTAGTAAGATATCTTGACCACTCTAAAGGCTACAGATCTTACCGTAGAGAAGGAGGGAACAAAATAGTGGAATCATAAACATTAAGTTTTTGGAATATGATGTCTATGAGGATGGTGGGCCTTTTGACCCTTAGAATGTTAACAGGATGGATACTACAGTTATTATGTATCCATTACTCATACAGCTAGGTCCAGTGGATTTAGGTCTTTATACCATGCCTGTATAAGAACAGGAATCTATACTTTTACACATAGAGGTTCCTAGGGGTACAAGATCTGATGCAGTTATGAAAATCCACCAGACTGAGATAACCTACTATCCCATCTGATTATATAGTCTATTAGGTGAGTAGGACTATAATATTAGACATGTTACGAATCCAGTTACTTTTATAGAGGTTATTTCTGTACCCGCAGTGAAATTGTGGTAGGTCGTAATGATTGATAAGATGCAAGTCATGAAGCATAGTAAGGTCTGGGAGCTAGTTGACTTTGTAACATAACTATAAAATCGTCAGTTGAAAATAAAGTTTAAGACCTAAAGGACTTTAGGATAAAGTTCATCAGTTTATGAACTAGCTCAATTGCCTGATGGTTAACTCAAAGAGAAGCAAATGATTATGGCAGTTGTAGCTCATAATAATGAAGAGTTACATCAGATGGTTCTTAAAACTGCTTTCTTGAATAAAGACCTTTATAAAGTGGTCTATATGGTACAACCTGAAGGATTTCAGGATCCAGATGGAACTGACATGATTTACATGTTATGAAGATCAATATATGGTTTACATCAATGTCCCAGAAGTAAAACCTTACAGTTAATGAGGTTATGACCTCTTTCAACTTCATAGAAAATAAATTTGGAAAGATGCTTGTACTATGAGGTCAAAGAGAGCAAAGTTATCTTCCTATTACTGCATGAGGATGATATATTGCTCACATCAAATTACTTGACCATGTTGTATAAGGTTAAGCAACTTTTGGTCAAGAACGTTGGCATAAAGGGCCTTGACGTAGCATCTTTCATCCTAGGTATTTGGATTCACCGGGATAAATCTTAACACTCATCATACCTCTCACAGAGTGCATATATTAAGTATATGTTACAAAGGTTTAATACGATTAACAGTAAACCTATCGTAACACCTATCTCTCATAGTAAGAGATAATATTTGGCACAGTGACCAAAGAATAAAGTAAAGAGAGAGGTTATGAGGAATGTTTCGTATTCCAGTACGGTTGATAGCCTAATATATGCTGGACCATATACTAGGCAGGACATTGCATTTACTATTTGACTGTTTGGTCAGTATCTGGTTAACCTAGATGTAGACCATTGAAATCTAGTCAAGTGAGTGTTAAGATAATTAAGGGAACTAAGGATTATATGTTGACATATAAAAAAGTCAACAGGCTTAACCTCGTAGGGAATCAAGATTCAAATTTAGCTATGTGTTTGGATGATCGAAAGTTCACTTAATGTTACAGTTTTAAGGTTGCAGATGGTATAATGCTATGGAACAGTTTCAATTAAACACTGGTAATTTCCTCAACCATGCATACATAATGCATGCTATAAGGCTACTTCATAGTTGGTTTAGCTCAGAAATTTGATTTCTGAGTTGTCTATGGTTGATTCAGTGGCAAAACCTATTTAGTTGTAATGTGATAATCAAGTTTCTATAATATTTAACAACAACATTGATTATCACAGGGTCTTAGCATTTTGAGATCAAATCCTTGATCATGAAGTAGTTGATATGAAAAGGTGACATTAAGGTTTGGAGCATTTAAAGATTGAGGAACTATAACTCGATTCTTTAACTGAAGGACTTTACCCACTTGTATTTGGAACACAAGTATACAGTATGGGTGTTTTAAAGTCCTTAGACACTATTAGTTAAAAGATCGTTATATCTGCTCCATGTACATTTGTTCATTTTGATGTATTATGACGATATGATGGTTCATCCATAAAGATGATACCGGTTATCCTTAATAATATATATTGTCATACATTGTCATAATACGTATGGAAGCCCTAAGATTTATGTTGATCTTAAGCATTTTAAAGGTCATTGGGCATTTATAAAGATTGACCTTAAGCCTATGTCATTAGACACATACAGTTTTATACGAGTATATCCTTAAAGTTTGATATGACATAGGGGATATAAGTTTTTAATCCCATAAAGGTTATCTAATGCAATTTAGCATTCAGTTGGAGAACATAAAGATTTTCTCTAATGTTGTTTAGCATATAGTGAGAGCAAACAAGTTTTCTCTAATGTTGTTTAGCATTCAGTGAGAGAAAGCAGGATTTCTTTGATGTAGTTTAGCAATGTGGTTTAGCATAAAGTTGGAGAAATTCAGACCTACAGACGAAGATTATACGTATTAGATTATAAAGGTATCATCGTAGTTTGCCACACTTTATGTTCCTATTCATGTTAATGAGGTATTAGATATTCAAAATTGTATTAGATCTATGCCGCACATGACACATACGTCTGATATTTTTCAGTATCGAAAGCCTTGCAGGACGGAATGTTGAACTTTCACTATCTTTGGATCAAATGTTTTATTTTTAAACTTAGTCGACTAATACAATACCATAGCTTAATTGAGTTTTTTAACAGCTTTTAAACTTAAGTAAAACTGCAATTAATAATTGTCCAAGGGGAGAATGTTAGACATTTTTGCCTCTAAGGGCAATTTTATCATTTTCCCATAAAGTGGACAGTTATTAATTGTAATTTTATTTTTAAATTAATTATCGGTTAGGTTACATAATTTGACCCAGATAAAAATAATAAAGTGGCCCAATAAATGATCTAAATCAATGGGTCAAAGTCTAGGTAGAAAATGGATCCCTTTAGTATAGACCTGCTCCATATCGATCTTATAATGAGGAAGCCCGATATGAAAGTTATATATATAGGTTAAGGTCTCCTACAGTTACTCATATCAATCATAAGCAGAAGGAATCTCTAACCCGTTAAGAGAGTTTACATTTTGAGAAAACTGTAGAAAGACCTAGCCCACGTCTCAGTGATGGATTCCCGTGAAGAGAGCGGTGGATTAGGGATCATTTCGGCTTTGAAAAGCTCGTTTGAAATTTTAGAACCAAAATCAAGTACATTTCGTATTTCTCCGTTTTTTGCCCTTTCATGTTCGATCCGAGGTACGTAACTAAGGTACCGTTACATAGTACAGTAATAACTGATGAAAAGGGATTTCATCAACCAAGACAACTTCAGTACCCACTGTAATGCACATCATACCATAAACACTTGATTAATCAACTCAATCTTTCTCTTCATCATTACTTAATTAGGAACGAAGAGGAAAAGTAATAAGTAACCAATAAATTTCTATTGAGATAAAGAAAAAAGGAGAGTGGATTTGGATTCTTGCTCATGATCTCTTGAGCAAAGCTGCAAATAATTATCTCTCAACCAATTTAATTTTGGAGATCAACGAGTAAATATAACTTATAAATTGAAGCACTTTAGACTTGGAGTGACTAGTAAATCCCTTTCAACTTTAATTTTAAAAGAGTTAGAAGGTAGCTAGGCGTGGAAGTGGGAGAGCTTGTGATTTACCTCCCTTTCCTCTCCATTTTAGCCCTTCTCTTTCCCAATTATTCTCGTCTCGTGCAATCAATCAACCTCTTCTTCGCACACTCTCCCATCACACCTACCTCATTCTTTAGGATGATGAAATTTTAACCAGTGATCAACAACTTCTTTTACAATCAGAAGGGACCATAATGAAAACTTTTAATTAGTGGCAGACAGTATTTTGTACAATGATAACTATTATTATGATTTTCCTATGTATTATTGTTAATATTATTAGTATACTTATTATTATTTTCCTACTTATTATTATTATCATCATCATTTTTATTATTATTATTATTATTATTATTATTATTATTATTATTATTATTATTATTATTATTATTATTATTATTAT
>JANZXP010081131.1:0-10004 GCA_027576715.1 Erythroxylum flavicans
AAATAGCACTTGGAGCACGTTCAGTAGGCAAAACAACCGGTTGACACTATTGCTTAGCACCTTTGATAGGAAAAACAACTCGTTGGGCACAATCGGTGGGCAAAACAGTACGTTGACATGATCACTAGGCACCTTTGATGGGCAAAACAACACCTTGAGCACCTTCGGTGGGTAAATAGCTTGTTGGGATGGTCACAAGGCACCTTCGGTGGGAGAAACAACACTTTGAGCTCCTTCAGTAGGCAAAATAAGCCGTTGGCACGGTTGCTAAACCCTTCGGTGAAAAAACGACTCATTGGGCACCTTCGGTGGACAAAACAGCACATTGACACGATCCCTAGACACCTTTGGTGCATAAAACATCCCATTGCACAGCTTATGTAGGCAAGACATCCCGTTGGCATAGTCGCTAGGCATCTTCAGTGGGAAAAACTGCCCTTTGGCGCGGCTTGGGTTGGCAAACTAGCTCGTTGGCACAGTCGCAAGGCACCTCTAGTGGGGAAATAGCTCAATTTGTAACTTTAGTGGGAAAAACATCCCATTGGCATGGTCACTAGGCACCTTTGGTGTGAAAACAGCCAATTCGCACAGTTTCTATCGACAAAACAGTCCGTTGGCATGACTTCAGTAGGGAAAATAGCCTATTGGCACAGTCGATAGGTACCTTCAGTGGGTAAAACTACCCGTTGACATGGTCACTGGGCACCTTCGATGGGAAAACAACTCCTTGGGGACCTTTGATGGGCAAAATAGCCCATTGGCATGGTCACTAGGCACCTTCGGTGGGAAAAATAGCCTGTCAGCACGGTCGCAAAGCACCTACGGTAGGAAAAATATCATGTTGGCACAGTCGTTAGGCATCTTCGGTGGGTAAAACAACCCGTTGGCATGGTCTTTAAGCACCTACGGTGGGAAAAACAGTCCATTGGTGCACCTTCGGTTGGCAAAACATCCCATTAGCACGATCTCTAGGCACCTTCAGTGGGAAAAATAGATCGTTGAGCACCTTTAGTGGGAAAAATAACGCATTGGCACGGTCGCTAATACCTTTGGCGGGAAAAATAGCCTGTTAACACTATCGCTAGCACCTTCAACGGGCAAAACAACCCATTGGCACAGTCGCTAGGCAACTTTGGTGGGCAAAACAACCCATTGGTATAGTTGGTAAGCACCTTTGGTTGGAAAAATAGAATGTTGAGCACCTTTGGTGCAAAAAACAAGCCTTTGTCATAGCTTCGGTTGGCAGAATAGCCCATTGGAATGGTCGCTAGGCACCTTTGGTGGGTAAAACAGCCTATTGCCATGGTAATTAGGCACCTTCGGTTGGAAAACAGCACATTGAGCGCCTTCAATGAGAAAAACTGGCATTTGGCATAGCTTTGGTTGGTAAAACAGCCCGATGGAATAGTACTTGACAGCTTCGGTGGGTAAAACAGCTCGTTGGCATAGTCGTTAGGCAACTTCAGTGGGAAAAACAGCACGTTGGCAAAGCTTCGGCGGGAAAAAAGCCCGTTGGCACAATCGCAAGGCACCTTTGGTGGGAAAATAGCACTTTGAGCACGTTCAGTAGGCAAAACAACCCGTTGACACTATCGCTTAGCACCTTTGCTAGGAAAAACAAAAAAACAACTCGTTGGGCACAATCGGTGGGCAAAACGACACGTTGACACAATCACTAGGCACCTTTGATGGGCAAAACAGCTCCTTGAGCACCTCCGGTGGGTAAAACAACTTGTTGGGATGGTCACAAGACACCTTCGGTGGGAGAAACAACAGCTTGAGCTCCTTCGATAGGCAAAACAAGCCGTTGGCACTGTCGCTAAACCCCTTCGGTGAAAAAACGACTCTTTGAGCACCTTCGATGGGCAAAACAGCAGATTGACACTATCCCTAGGCACCATTGGTGCATAAAACATCCCATTGCACAACATATATATGCAGACCAGCCCGTTGGCACGGTCGCTAGGGACCTTTGGTGGGGAAAATAGCTCGTTTGGCAACTTTAGTGGGAAAAACATCCCGTTGGCATGTTCGCTAGGCAACTTTGGTGTGAAAACAGCCAATTCACACAGCTTCTGTGGGCAAAACAGTCCGTTAGCACTGTCGCTACACACCTTCGATGGGAAAACAGCTTGTTGGCACAGCTTCAGTTGCAAAACAGCCCGTTGGCACTATCTCTGGGCACCTTCGGTGGAAAAAACAACTCGTTGCACACTTTTGATGGGCTAAACAGCCCGTTGGCATGGCCTCTAGGCAACTTCGATGGGCAAAATAGCCCGTCAGCACGGTCGTAAAGCACCTACGATAGGAAAAATAGCTCATTGGCACAGTCGTTAAGCAACTTTGGTGGGCAAAACATCCTGTTGGCGTGGTTGCTAAACACCTATAATGGGAAAAACATCCCGTTGTAATAGCTTATGTGGGCAAAACATCCCGTTCGCACGGTTGCTAGGCACCTTCGGTGAGAAAACTGCCCTTTGACGCAGCTTCGATTGGCAAACCAGCACATTATCGCAGTCACTAGGCATCTTTGGTAAAAAAACAGCCAGTTGGCACAACTTCTATAGGCAAAATAGCCTGTTGCCTCAATCACTAGGCACCTTCAGCTAGAAAAACAACACGTTAAGCACGTTCGATGAGGAAAACAGGCCTTTGGCATAACTTTGGTTGGCAAAATAGCCCTGTGGAATGGTCGCTAGACACCTTCGATGGATTAAACAACCCGTTGGCACAGTCGCTAGGCAACTTTGTTGGGAAAAATAGCACGTTGGCATAGCTTAGGTGGGAAAAACAGCCCATTGGCACAGTCGCAAGGCACCTTCAGTGAGAAAAACAACACCTTGAGCACCTTCAGCGGGCAAAATAGCCCATTGGTACTACCGTGAGGCACGTTCAGTGGGAAAAATAGCTCGTTTGGCTCCTTTGGTGGGCAAAACAACACATTGGCATGATCGCTAGGCACATCCCGTTGCTACGGTCTCTAGGCACCTTCGGTGGGAAAAAGAGCTCGTTGACATGGTCACAACGCCCCTTCAGTGGGAAAAACAACACCTTGAGCACCTTCGGTGGGCAAAACAGCCCGTTAGCATGGTCGCTAAGCTCTTTAGGTGGAAAAACCAGCTCATTGGGTAGCTTCCGTGGGACCTTTGGTGTGAAAAACATCCCATTCGCACAGTCACTAAGCACCTTCTATGGGAAAATTTGCCTTTTAGTGCAACTTTGGTTGGGAAACCAGCCCGTTGGCACAGTCGCTAGGCACCTTCAGTGGGAAAAACATCTTGTTGGGCACCTTCAGAGGGAAAAATAGCCCTTTCACATGATTGTTAGACACCTATGGTGCGAAAAACATCCCGTTGGCACAGCTTATATGGGCAAAACATCCCATTGGCACGATTGCTAGGCACCTTTGGTGGTAAAAACTACCCTTTGACGTAGCTTCGGTTGGCAAACTAGCCCATTGTCACAGTCGCTAGGCATCTTTGGTAGAAAAATAGCCAGTTGGCATGGCTTCTATCGGCAAAACAGCCTATTGGCTCGGTCACTAGACACCTTTGGTTGGAAAAATAGCACATTGATCACCTTTAATGAGAAAAATAGGCCTTTGGCGTAGCTTCGGTTGGCAAAATAGGTGTAACAGTCGCTAGACACATTTGGTGGGTTAAACAACCCATTCGCACAGTCGCTAGGCAACTTCTGTGGGAAAAAATAGCACGTTAACATAGCTTAGGTGGGAAAAATAGCCCGTTGGCACAGTCACAGGGCACCTTCAGTGGGAAAAATTGAGCACCTTCGATGGGCAAAATAGCCTATTGGTACGATCATTAGGCATCTTCGGTAGGAAAAATAGCTCGTTGGGCACCTTTGTTGGGCAAAACAACACATTGGCGCGATCGCTAGGCACATCTCGTAACATCCCATTGGCACAATGGCTAGGCACCTTTGGTGGGAAAAACAGCACCCTAAGCACCTTCGATGGGCAAAACAGTCTGTTGGCACGGTCGTAAGGCACCTTCGGTGGGCAAAACGACACCTTGGGCAAAACAGCCGGTTTGCACGATCGCTAAGCACCTTAGCTGGAAAAAACAACTCGTTGGGCACCTTTCGTGGGTAAAAGAGCACGTTGACATGATCGCTAAGCACCTTCGGTGCAAAAAACATCCCATTGGCACGGTCGCTAGGCACCTTAGGTGGGAAAAATTGCCCTTTGGCACGGCTTTGTTTGGTAAACCAGCCCGTTGGCGCGATCGCTAGGCACCTTCAATGGAAAAAATAGCTTTTTTGGCACCTTTGGTGGGCAAACCATCCCATTGGAATGGTCGCTAGGCACCTTTGGTTTGAAAACCACCTATTCGCACTTTTGATGGGAAAACAACCCTTTGGCACATCTTCAGTTGCAAAACAGCGTATTGGCATTGTCGCCAGGCACCTTCCGTGAAAAAATAGTCCGTTGCGCACCTTTGGTGGGCTAAACAGCCCGTTGGCATGGTCTCTAGGCACCTTCGATAGGAAAAACAGCCTGTTGGCATAGCTTCGATTGGCAAAACAGCCTGTTGGTGTAGTCGATTGGTATCTTCTGTAGGCAAAAGAGCCCTTTGACATGGCCACTGGCCACCTTCGGTGAAAAAATAGCTCGTTAAGGACCTTTGTTATGCAAAACAGTCCGTTGGCATGGTCGCTAGGCATGTTCGGTAGGAAGAACAACTCGTTGGCATAGCTTCTGTGGGCAAAACAGCCCGTTGGCATGATTGTTAAGCACCTTAGGTGGGCAAAACAGCCCATCGACACTGTCTCAAAGCACCTATGGTGGGAAAAATAGCCTGTTGGCACACCTTCGGTTGGCAAAACGTCTCGTTGGCATGGTCTCTAGGCACCTTTAGTGGGAAAAAGGGCACCGTCAGTGGGCAAAAGAACACGTTGGCACGGTTGCTTGCACCTTCGGTGGAAAAATAGCCTATTAGCATGATCGCTAGGCAACTTCAATAGGTAAAACAGCCCGTTGACATAGTTGCTAGGCACGTTCGGTTGGAAAAACGAAATGTTGAACACCATTGGTGCAAAAAATAGGCCTTTGGCATAGCTTCAGTTAACAAAACTACCCATTGGAACGTTCACTAGGCACCTTCGGTAGGTAAAACTACCTGTTGGCACGGTTGCTAGGCAACTTCGGTGGGAATAACATCCCATTGGCATAACTTATGTGGGCAAAATATCCCATTGGCACAGTCGATAGGCACCTTCGATGGGAAAAACTGCCCTTTGACACGGCCTTAGCTGGCAAACCAGCTTGTTGGCACGATCGCTAGGCACCTTCGGTAGGAAAAATAGCCTGTTTGGCATCTTTGGTGGGTAAAACATCCCGTTGGCATGGTTGCTAGCCACCTTTGGTGTGAAAATAGCCTATTCGCACTGCTTCTGTGGGTAAAACAGCCCGTTGGCACTGTCGCTAGGCACCTTCAGTGGGAAAAATAGCTCATTGTGCACCTTCGGTGAGCTAAATAGTCCGTTGGCAAGGTCTCTAGGCATCTTCGGTGGGAGAAACAGCTCATTGTGCACCTTCGGTGAGCTAAATAGCCCATTGGCAAGGTCTCTAGGCATCTTCGGTGGGAAAAAAACCCATTGGCACAACTTGGGTGGGCAAAACAGCCTGTTGGCATAGTTGATAGGTACCTTCAGTGGCAAAACAACCCGTTGACATGGCCATTGGGCTCCTTCGGTAGGAAAAACAGCTTGTTAGAGGCCTTTGGTGGGAAAAACAGCTCGTTGGCATGGTTGCTAGGCATCTTCGGTAGGTAGAACAGCCCGTTGGCACAGCTTCTGTGGGCAAAATAGCCCGTTGGCATGGTCGCTAGGCACCTTTGATAGGCAAAATAGCCCGTCGGCACGGTCGCAAAGCACCGATGGTGGGGAAAACAATTCCTTGGCATAGTCGTTAGGCACCTTTGGTGGGCAAAGCAGCCCGTTGGCATGGTTGATAAGCACCTACGATGGGAAAAACATCCCATTAGCGTACCTTCGGTTGGTAAAACAACCCGTTGGCACGGTCGCTAGGCACTTTTAATGGGATAAACAGATGGTTGGGCACCTTCAGTGGGCAAAACAACACGTTGGTACAGTTGCTCGCACCTTCAGTGGGAAAAATAGCCTGCTGGCACGGTTGCTAGGCACCTTCGATGGGCAAAACAGCCCATTCGTAAAATAGCCCGTTGGCACAGTTGCTAGGAACCTTCGGCCGAAAAAATAGAACATTCAGCACCTTTGGATTGAAAAACAACCCTTTGGCATAGCTTTTATTGGCAAAACAGCCCATTGGAATGTTCTCTAGGCACCTTCAGTGGGCAAAACAACCCATTGGCATAGTCGATAGGCTGGCATAGCTTCAGTGCAAAAAATAGCCCGTTGGCACCGTCGCAAGGCACATTCGGTGGGAAAAACATCACCTTAAGCACCTTCGGCGGGCAAAACACCCCGTTGGCACGGTCGTTGGGCACATTTAGTAGGAAAAACATCTCGTTGGGCACCTTTGGTGGGCAAATCAGCCCTTTGACACGATCGCTAGACACCTTTGGTGCAAAAAACATCCTGTTGGCACAGCTTATATAGGCAAAACATCCCGTTGGCATGGTCTCTTTGCATCTTCGATGGGAAAAACTACCGTTTGACGTAGCTTCGATTGGCAAACTAACCCATTGTCACAATCGCTAGGCACCTTTGGTCGAAAAAATAGCCTGTTGCCAGAACTTCTATGGGTAAAACAGCCTGTTTCCATGATCACTAGGCACCTTCGGTTGGAAAAATAGCACGTTGAGCACCTTCGGTGACAAAAACAGGCCTTTGGGATAGCTTCGACTGGCAAAACAGCCCGATGGAACGATCGCTATGCAAAACAGCCCATTGGCACTGTTGCTAGCCAACTTCATTGGGAAGAATAACACGTTGGCATAGCTTCGGTGGGAAAAAAACCTATTGGCAAAGTCGTAAGGCACCTTTGGTAGGAAAAACAGTGCCTTGAGCACTTGCGGTGGGCAAAACAGCCCATTGGCACGATCGCTAAGCACCTTCGGTGGAAAAAACAGCTTGTTGGGCATCTTCAATGTGCAAAACAACAGGTTGACATGATCGCTAGGCACCTTTGGAGCTAAAAACATCCCGTTGGCATAGCTTATGTGAGCAAAACATCCTATTGACACAGTCGTTACGCACTTTCGGTGGGAAAAAATGCCTTTGGCGCGGCTTCAATTGGCCAACCAACCCGTTGACATGGTCGCTAGGCACTTTCAGTGGGAAAATAGCTCGTTTGACACCTTTGATGGGAAAAAATCCCTTTGGCATGCTCTATAGGCATCTTTGGTGTGAAAATAGCCTATTTGTATAGCTTTTGTGGGCAAAACAGGCCGTTGGCACGATCGCTACACACCTTCAGTTGGAAAATAGTCCGTTGGCATAGATTAAGTTGCAAAACATCATATTGGCACTATCGGCAGGCACCTTCGGAGGGCTAGACAGCCTGTTGGCATGGTCTCGAGGCACCTTCAGTGGGAAAAACAACCCATTGGCGTAGCTTTGGTGGGTAAAACAACCCCTTGACAAGGCCGCTGGGCACCTTCAGTGGAACAAATAGCTCATTGGGACCTTAGGTGTGCAAAACAGCCCGTTGACATGGTTGCTAGGCATCTTCGGTGGGAATAACAGCCCATTGGCATGATCGCTAGGCACCTTTGGTGGGCAAAACAGCTCGTCAGCGTAGTTGCAAAGCACCTATGGTGGGAAAAACAGCCCGTTGGCGTAGTCAAAGCACCTATTGTTAGGCACCTTCAATGGGCAGAACAGCCCGTTGGCGCAGTCGCTAGGCACCTTTGGTTAGTAAAACATCCCGTTGGCACAGTCACTAGGCACCTTTAGTGGGAAAAACAGATCGTTGGGTACCTTCAGTGGGTAAAACAACACATTGACATGGTCGCTCGCACCTTCGATGGGAAAAACAACCTACTGGCACGGTCGCTAGGCTCCTTTGGTGGGCAAAATAGCCCGTTGGCACGACCACTAGGAAACTTTGGTGGGTAAAACAGCTTGTTGGCACTGTCGCTGGGCACCTTCGGTTGGAAAAACATAACATTGAGCACCTTTGATGAGAAAAACAGGTCTTTGGCTTAGCTTCGGTTGACAAAACAACCTATTGGAATGGTCGCTAGGCACCACCGGTGGGTAAAACAAGCACCATCGGTGGGCAAAACAAGTAGTTGGCATGGTCGCTAGGCAACTTCAGTGAAAAAATAGCTTATTGGCATAGCTTCGGTGCAAAAAATAGCCTATTGGTATAGTGATAAGACACCTTAGGTGGGAAAAAAATCTCATTGGGCACCTTCGGTGGGCAAAACAGCCCGTTGACACAATCACTAGATACTTTGGTGCCTTTTTATTCAACTTCGGTCAGTAAACCAGCTTGTTGGCACGGTCGATAGGCACGTTCGATGGGAACCAAAGTATGGTCGCTAGGCACTTTGGTGTCAAAACAACCTATTCGCACAACTTCAGTGGGCAAAACTACCAGTTGGCAAGGTCATTAGGCATCTTCTATGGGAAAATAGCCCATTGGGCTCCTTCGATGGGCAAAACAGCCCGATGGCAGGGTCACTAAGCACCCTCGGTGGGAGAAACAACTTGTTGGGCACCTTAGATAGGTAAAATGGCCCGTTGGCACGGTCATCAGGCACCTTTGGTGGGAAAAACAGCCCCTTGGCACAGCTTCGATTGGCAAAATAGCGCATTGAAACAATCGGTAGGCACCTTTGTTAGGAAAAATAATCTATTGGCACAACTTTTATGGGCAAAATAGCCCGTTGCCACGGTCGCTAGGTACCTTCGGTGGGAAAAAGAATTCATTGACATAACTTTGGTGGACGAAACAGTAAGTTGGCAGGGTCGCTAGGCACCTTCAATGGGAAAGAAAAATAGCTGGGCACCTTTGGTGGGTAAAATAGCCCGTTAGTATGGTCACTAGGCACCTTCGGTAGGAAAAATTGCCCATTGGCATAGCTTCAGTGAACAAAATAGCTCGTTGGCATGGTTGTTGGGCACCTTCGGTGGGAAAAACAGCTCATTGGGGACTTTAGGTGGGCAAAACAGCCCGTTGGCAGGGTCACTAGGCACCTTCAGTTGGAAAAATAGCTCGTTGGGCACCGTTAGTGGGAAAAATAGCCAATTGGCATGATCGTTAGGTGCCTTCATTGAGATAAACAACCCATTGGCACAACTTCAATTAGCAAAATAGCCCGTTGCCACGGTCTCTATGCACCTTTAGTAAGAAAAATAGCCTATTGGCAAAGCTTCTGTGGGAAAAATAGCCCGTTGGCACAGTCGCTAGGCATCTTCACTGGAAAAAATAGCTCATTGGCATTGCTTCGGTTGGCAAAACTGCCCATTGTCATAGCCCATGTGTGCAAAATAGCCTGTTGGCATAGCTTATGTGGGCAAAACAGCCAATTGGCATGGTAGCTACGCTCCTTCGCTGGGAAAAATGCCCCATTGGCACACCTTCGGTGGGCAAAATAACCCGTTGGCATGGTCTTTAGGCAACTTCAGTGGGAAAAACAAATAGTTAGGCACTATCTGTGGGAAAAATAGCCTGTTGGTAGGGTTGCTAAGCACCTTCGGTGGGAAAAGGAGCCCATTGGAACGGTTGCTAGGCGCCTTCGGTTGGAAAAACATGCCATTGACACAACTTCTATAGGTAAAATAGCCCGTTGGCACAGTCGCTAGGTACCTTCGGTGGGCAAAACTATCCGTTGGCATATCTCCGTTGGGTAAAACAGCCCGTTGGCACAGTCATTATGCACCTTCGGTGGGAAAAGCAGCCCGTTGGCACATCTATGGTCGGCTGAACAACCCATTGGTACAGTCGCTACTCGCCTTCAGTGGAAAAACAGCCCATTGGCACAGCTTCAGTTGCAAAACAACCCGTTAGCAGTGTCGCCAGGCACCTTCGATGGTAAAAACAGCTCGTTGCG
>JANZXP010081132.1:0-10003 GCA_027576715.1 Erythroxylum flavicans
TAAATTAAATGAATTTATTCGTTTTAAGTATCACTGGTGGGGAATCCCTCCCCCGTGGGCCACGGGTCCAGATGTCAAGTAGGATGTCGGGCCCGTGACCTGCCCGGGGAGGGTTTCCAGCAGAAGATGTCAAGGGGACTCTAAAGATGATTGCAAGGAACCCAAGCGTAAAGATCAAATTAACAACCAAAAGATGGGTAAGAGGCAGTTAGTAGCGAAAGAGTATGTTAGATCAGTAATTGGTACTGCCACATCATGTATACTCTTGGGAGAGGCTACTAGAAACTATGAATTGAAGAGCATCCACTACAATATGTTGTCATCTTTCTAAGGGTTTCCTAATAAAGACCCTTTAAACTTTATTTGGGAATTTTATACTACTCTCCAAACCTTCCCTTTGGATGGATTAAATGAAGATCAACTCAGAATGAGATGCACCCTATATACATTAAAAGATCGGTCCAAGGCATGGTTGATGACTTTTCCACCTAGTTCAATGACTATATGGGAGGAGGTGTACAACAAATTCATGGGAAAGTTCTATTCTCATTAGAAGACTTATGAGTTGCTGACAAAGATAGATACCTTCACTTAAATGGAGGAAAAGCCATTCCATGAGGCGTGGGAACGTTTCAAACTCTTTCTAATCTAATGTCCACACCATCATTTTCCACTTCATAAGCAAAAATAATTTTTTATGATGGATTGACACAATAATGTTAGCACACAATGGACAATGCAGCAAAAGGAGCTGTGGGAGAGAAGATGGTGGAAGAAACGTATGAAATATTAGGGGACAATTCTCAACAAAGGAGCATAAGGGGAAGAAGATTTAGAGTTTATGAAGTAAGCTTAAGTTAAGAAATGGCTATGATTTAGCTAAGTTAACGAGTTATGTAAAGATGCTAAGTACAAGACTACCCCAAAACATGCCAAATCAAGAGGTATGTGGTATATGTGGAACTTGTGATCATAAACCTAATACTTGTTTATACTCTTATGAACCTTTTACAGATAGGGAATAACAAGTGAACTCACTTAACAGTTTTTAACCAAGGGAGAAAAATGATTTGCATTCAAATACCTACAACCCTGAATTAAACACCCCAATTTTTCATGGAAGACCAATAATCCACCAGTACATCCCCAATGATAGTACCAAAATTTTCAAAGGCCAAATTATTTCTAAAGGCAATTCTCAATTCAAAATCCATCGATCAAGCCTTCTTTGGAGGAAAGCTTGAATGTGTTTATTTAGGTAACTACTCAAAATCAAGAAAAGAACAATAAAATATTTAATTCCTTAGAGGCATCTGTGAAAAGGATTGAGATACAAGTAAGGCAACTCACTGCTTAAATCTATAACAATGAAAAAGTAAAGCTGCCTAGTCAACTTAAGCAAGCCCAAGCAGTTACTTTTCTGAGAAGTTGAAGGGTGATTGATAATCACATTGAGATTATTCCTAATCTATCTGATGCTACAAATCAAGAGGAGGAGAGCTCACGAGAGAAAAAGATAAGTAGAAGGAGGTAGCTATAGGCATGACTCTTCTAGTCACATTCAAAAGGTAAAAAACTTAATCATGACATCAAGGACAATGAAAGAAAAAAATTATACAAAGACAGATCCTTATAGACCACCAATTTCGTATCCAAACTGTCTTAAGGAATCTAAATAAGATGAGCAATTTTTGTACTTATATCACATGCTTTCTAAGGTTAACATTAATATGCCCTTATTAGATGTGATTCGGAACATTCTGGCTTATGTGAAGTTCTTCAAGGAACTATTCATCAAAAAATAAAAGTTTGAGCCTAATAAGAAGGTGATAATTTCAAAAGTTGCGAATGTAGTTCTTTAGCATCAATTGCCCCCAAAACTGAAAGATCCAGGAAGTTTTATTGTGAAAGTATCAATGGGTAGTGGAGATGAGGTTAAAGGTATTCTTGAACTTGGAGTAAGTATAAACCTTATGCCTTACTCTATTTATGAGAAACTGGATCTAAGACAGTTAAGACCTACCGATATGTTCTTACAATTAGCAAATAGGTCAAACCGTTATTCGAAAGGAATATGTGTTAGTGAAGGTTGGAGGATTGATTGTCCCTGTAGACTTTATGGTCTTAGACATGGGAGAGGTTAAAGAGCAAGGGAGGGAGCATATCATACCTTGATTGATGTGAAGAACAGGAGACTAAACATGACTGTTTTGGGAGAAACAATAGAATTTTCAATCTTTAAAGTTAAACTCATTCCTATTACTACTTTTTATGAAGAATGCTCTCTTTTTGATTAATTTAATTCTGCAGACCTTGATTTTTCATTGCAGGAAGAAGAAGAAAAGAAGATGGGCTTGGTGAAAGAAATTGATAAGTGTTGCCAATTGCTAGACGATATAACTAAGGGAGAGTTTGGAAAATTCTTAGAGAAAAATCCCAATGAAGATAAGAAAATAGTGGAATCAATCACTTTGAGAAATCCACCTTAAGTATGATGGTTGAGGTGTCTAGTAAAAGACATTAAAAAAGTGCTAAATAGGAGGCAACCCATATAATTTTTGTTTTGTCTTTCAATTATTTGTTTGTTATTCCTTTTTGGTAAAACTCAACTTAATCTGTTTACTTTGTTTGCACAAGTCTACTTCTCAATGTCTTCTATTTGTCTTCCTCACAACTGTTCTCCACTCCTCAATATTGGGCGTCATGTGTATTGTCATACTCCACATCTCATCAAGGCAACCACCACCCACACTTTTGTATCGTATTTCAATCCTTGTTCTTTTTAATATTTTTACTGCTAATTTCTTTTAGTTTTAATCCTTATCCTTGGTTATGTTAGCTTGTATCTTAGATTCCTCTTTTAATTTTTGTATCATATTAGGAACGAGGTGATATTTAAGTGTATAGGGAGTATTATTAAAAATTTTAAAAATTAAATTTATTTTTGTGTTATATGTTTGTTTTCCCATTTAGTAGTTAAAGATTCATATTCGTGAAATAAACTCGATCAGGATTAGAAATGTATTATATGAGTGAGTGAGTATTCTTGCATGCTTGGGTTGAATGACTTGGAGTGCTATTAAAAGGACATTAGCTTGTTGTGATAGATGAATGTCATCTTTCATTTGGTAAGAATTTGAGCCGTTTTGAAATATTTAACACCAAATTCAAGTATTCTTTGCTGAGACTATTCTTTCATGATTAACTCTAGAACTTGCTTGCAAATACGAGTCAAGATCACATAATCTTATGCAAACATTGAAATGATGAAGGCAATTAGGATTTACCCTTTTTACTTAAAAAGCCACCATATTTTATCTTTAGTGAGCCCCGTTTGAGCTTAACATGAACCATTTCTTCTTTAAACCTAAAATGTGACCCTTAACCTTGATTGTTTAACTTTTTCATCATACCTACCAAAAGGACAAATTGAGCATTTGAACAAGTATGATTGAGTTTAGGGAAGAATTGCTAGAATAATTATGGGGCAATTATAGGATATATTCGATTTTTGAGTTAGGAATAGGTATAGTTGTAATAATTTGTATCTCTCCTCTACATTTTACCTCTTTTAAAAATTTATCTCATCATGATAAATAAAAAATTAAGAAAAAAGATTAAAAAAGAAATAGAAAAGTAAAGGAGGTAATAGAATATAATAAGAAAAATGAAACGAAAGAGGAGCGAAAAGAAAAGGAGAGAGAGGGAGGGGTGGGGAGTGTTAATATTGTTTATTGAGAGGAAAGAATTAAGTGTTTTATGCTTTATTATTCTATATTATTTTAAATGCTCAATTTGTTATGCAATTTTAAACTGTTATTTTCCTTTTTCCTTCCCTTAGCTCGGCCCCATACAACTATATCGAGACCTTTAGATTGATGCTTGTTTTTTATATGAGTGGTGGAGAATAAGTTATTAAGCAAGCTTATCATAGATACTCACTCCACTCTCCATCCTCTCAAGCATTCAAAGGTGGGACATATTCACTCATCATTCATTTCATGTAAAGCATGTAATGGTCTTTGAGTTGAAGTAATTGTTAATTTTGACTAAGCATGCGGAGAATACTCTATTCATAGAGTATTAGGAGTTTTAAATTCTTAGATTGTATTTATTGAAATAATTGTCGATATCTTTGATCAATATTTGGGAAATTTGTTTTTTTCGTTGGTTGTTCTTATATTGTCTAGTGTTCTTTATTTTTCTTGAGGACAAATATAGTTTAAGTGGGTTAATTGTTGTGTCTAATTTCTATTGATTTTTCTTGCCTTCATATCTTGATTTTGGTCACAAATTTTTGTGTTTTAATCCAAATGTGAGATGAATTGAGTGAAACTAGTATGAATATTACATGAATGTTAATTGGATTATCTTATGAATGTTGTATGGAAACTAGAAGAATTATGCATGAAAAAAATGAAATGGGACATGAACCACTATATGGAATTAATTTAATTAATCATGTAAAATGAAATGGGACATGAACCACTGTATGGAATTAATTTAATTAAGCATGTAAATGGTGTCACACCTATGACTATACAAGTCACAGGTGTGACAATGGGAGTCACACCCGTGAATCCTATATTACGAGTGTGACAATAGGAGTCATACCCGTGAGTCACACCTATGATACCCATGTCACGAGTGTGACAATGGTGGTCATACCCATGACCATTGTCACACTCGTGACCACCTCATAGACACCTATGACAGCATTTTCTTTAATGTTCCAACTTATTACGTGGCAACTACAGGTTTGGGGGCATGAAAACGTAAACCTAAAATGAGACTACAAATAGATAAAAGAGGGGTTGATGACGGGAGGGAATCATTCAGGACTCATTTTGAAGACATTTTAGGACACAAAGTAGAGAGAGAGAAAGAAGGAGATGAAGAGAGAAGAGAAGAGAGAGTAGTCAGGTGAGGTGAAGAAGAAGAACAGCAAAGAGGCGAAAGCAGAGTTAGCATTCGGTCGTTTGGGTGATCATCAACCAGAAGTAGAAGGAGAGAACCAATGTAAAAGGCTTGAGAGTGGTAGGAAACCACTACAACTCCCTCATCCGATCTCTTTTTTCTTATTTTGTTCCTATCTGTTGCATTATTTCTTTGTTCTTTTACTAGATTTACTCCTCTGTTAGTCGATAGACTAATACCCTTTAACTTTTTATGATTCATTTCGATTATTCACTTGGTTCATTACTTTAATACTTCTCTTATACTGATAAAGATAAGATTGAAGTATATGAAGATGATGAATCTTATTTATTCTATGATGGGCTAATTTCTTTTCCTTGAGAATTAATGTAGCTAGTTTACTCAAATATGTATGATTGAGTTACTATATTGTTGTCTTATATTCACTATAATTTCTGAACTGAATGGATGTAAAAGAATGATCAAACTGTTCATCATTTTGGTGTTAAACTAGGGATCAAGAGAAGAAGTTTAATATAAAATGAGAAACTATAGATGCTTAGGATAAGAATTAGAAATATATTAACTTAAGTGGTAATTATTAGTCGAGTTTTCATAATTAATTCAGATGATAACTTGTCGAATACGAAAGTTAGTTTTAGTTTATTATTTGAGTTGATCTTAAAACCTAAATGTTAATTTTAGTAAGACAATTACCCAATTATTTCCCCTTAATCATGCATAGGAGATTAAATTAGTGAAATTAATTCTCAAGAGTTTCCCATTTCAATTAATCTATTCGTTTTTGTTTCCAGTTAAATTAGTTTACTTTTTAGTTTAATCTTTTTATTTTCTTTATAACCTTCACTCAAAAAATAGGAATATAATGTTTAGGATTGTAATTGTTTTATTTTTCTTCAAGATTAATTTAAATGAACCAATTTCACCTTCATAAGGGATGACCCTGGGTAATCAACTACAGCTACCTTGTATACTTACGAGTAGGATAGCCTAGGTATTTTTAGAACTTATTTTGGCATAACAGAAGCCATGATCTTCCTAAGAACTTTAAAAGAGTTGGCTGTTGTAGATTTTAATCAAAGGACTTTATATATCACTTTTCCAAATTTTGATAAAAAGATTGCTTTGAGCTTAAATCTGGCCTAATCCATCTTTTGTCCAACTTTCATGGTTTTGCTTATGAAGATGCTCATAAGCATCTTAAGGAGCTTCATGTGGTCTGTTTTAGTATAAAACCTCTAAAGGTGATAGAAGAGTAGATTATGTTGAGAGCCTTTCCATTCTCATTAAAAGATGCGGCAAAAGATTGGCTTTTTGATCTACTTTAGGAGCATTAGCACGAGGATCAAGATAAAGAGGCTATTTTTGGAAGAATATTTTCCAACATAAAAAACAACCAGTATAAGAAAGGAAATCTATGGGATAAAGCAACACAATAGTGAGTCCCTTTACAAGTACTAGGAACGCTTCAAAAAGTTATGTGTTAGTTGTGTGCACAATAACATTCTAGAGCAACTTCTTGTCTAGTATTTCTACAAAGTTTTGCTACCTATAAAGAGGAGTTTGGTCGATGTGACGACTAGCGGGACATTTTGTAAGAAGACTGCTATAAAAGCCAAGATTTTAATTAAGCTCACGGCGATTAATGCTCAACAATTTGACACTCGTAATGATGTTCTTCGTGTAATCGAGGTAAGTACTTCAATTATCGAACATCGTTTAGATGAGCTAACATCTTTTGTTAGACAAATTGCATTTAGGCAAGTACAAGTAAAGGCATATGGAATATGTTCAAATACAAGTCATCTAATTGATAGGTGCCTAATATTACAATAGAGAAGTATGGAATATGTAAATGGTGAAGGAGGGAATTTTCCAACCAGTAAAACTCATATTCCCAAACATATAACCCAAGTTGGAGGGATCATCCTAACCTAAATTATAGGGAAAATAGGTAGTAGAATTACATCCCAAATAGACCACAAGGAGCACAACCATTCAAATCAAGGTGATAAGCCTCCTCTCTACCTCAGGTACGTCGTAAGAGGATATGGTTAAGTCGATTGCAACTATCACTTTTCAATTCCAGCATGGTATGCAACAGTTTCAACATGAGTCCATATCTAAATTTTATAAGATGAATTCTAGCATTCATAATTTAGAAAACCAAGTAAGCTAGATGGTAGTTGCGATAAACAGTCTAGAAGCCTAAAGAGGAGGAAAGTTGTCATCATAATGTTGATGGTAAAATCTATCGACTTATTTTATGTTAAACTATCACAAGTGTACAGGTCAAGACATGTAGTTAAAAAGAGCAGATATCGATCCCTCAGGGATTGACGCCCAAACACCACTTAATTTAGACAATAGTTTGTTTAAGAAATGAAATTGTTTAATGCAAATAATTTGAAAATTTAAATTTAAATTTAAAGACTAACATAAAGTAATCGACAATACCAACATACAAAAAAATCAAAATTCAAAAATCTAATGACTAGAGATTACATTTTTTCCTATTTGTCTCCCTCTAATTTTATTGATTGAATTGTGTCTCACATTAGATTTTTGAATTATTAACTACCCTTTCTCAAGGTATAATTAATTGTCCCTGATTGAATTAAAGGGAATCAATTGGACGATCTCTCAGCCTAGCCAATGACTTTACCAATTCAACTAGTTATTAAACTATCTTATGGGTGATCAATTGACTAGCCGAGATCTCTCTTCTACCTATTCAATTAACGTGATAATTGTAAGTATGTAGGTCGCCAACTCTCGTTGTACAATCCTACATAATTAATCTCACTCACTCTCTCGATTTATTGCAAGATAACAAATAAAATCACCAATCATTAAAGACAACTTCATTCATTCAATGAAATAGGAGTTCTATCAAAATAGTTCAAAAGCAATCCCTAAAACAAAAATAGCCACTCATGGTCTCTATGACATCATTAACATTCAAATAAACCATTTTACAAAGAATAGAAGAAGTATAATTGACAGAAAATTGAATAAGGAAACACCTTCTCTTTTTTGCCAAAATCTGGAAACTTTGGTGTTGATGTGCTATTTTCTCCAATCTTAATGAAGATCCTTGGCTTCAATCCTTCTTTAAGGCTCCAAACATGTGTTCTTCACTCAAGGATGGTGTTCTATAGAAGGGTTTTGTCCCTTTTATGATGGAGGCTTGATTATGCTTTAATAGTCTAAAAATCCTAAGTTTAATGAAACCTTGTGTATTGTCTCAAATTGTAATTCACACGATCGTGGGAATTGGCATGATTCCCACAATCATGGGAATTGGCAACAAATGAAATCCTCTTTTCTTCTCCTCTTTGATCTCTAGCTCAATCTCCAAGTTGCTCAATCTTCCTACCTACATAAAAATATTCCATTTTTACCCTAAATTAAAATTAAACATAAAAGAACAACAATGGAAATCAAACTAAATGAAAACATACAAAATGAATCCTAAAATACAACAATAATCAACAATTATGTAAGAAAACATATGCCAATTACCTAGAAAAATATATACTAATGCACAACTATCAATTATAAAGGTTAATTTTCTAAGTCGAATATGAAGTAAATCATACGTTAATATAAAATTTTCGTATAATATATGATATACACAAGAAGGGGGGTTAAATTGTTGATTCTTTTCGTGAATTCAAAAGCACATAATATTTCTTGATAAGAACTCCTCTAACTTGTTAAAAGAATATCACTAACGTTATACGAAAATTGTTACGTGGATAAATCACAAATAATTTCTATATACTTGTTTTAAAACAAAGTAGAATAAGTTGAAAGATAAAAGATAGACACTGCGATTTTATACTGGTTCACCCCAAACCGTAGGCTACGTCCAGTCCTTAAAATTCTTCTGAGTTTTTACTATACTTCAGCAATTTACAAGTATTCTTTCTTCCCTTCCAGAGTCTCTTCAGGTCTCTTACACCAAGTATTCTTTCAGCTATCTTAGCCTCTCCAGGGTCTTAGCCTTTTCTTTCTCTCACTAGAAGATATTGTGAGCTTTTGTTACAGTAGGGTTAGCTTTCTAGTATCGCACTACAAAATTTTTCTTTTCTAAGTAAACATTTGAATGCCCAAAAGTTGTCAGCTCTAAAGTTTTCTGAAAAGTTGTTTAATCTTCGACTACGACTAGTATTTATAGTCTAAGTCTCTAACTGCTTCTTTATTCTTGATAACTGCTTCTTGTATCTTGATAACCACTTCTTGAATCTTGATAACTGCTATTTAGTTGAGTTCTGTAACTAACTCCAACTAACTAACTGTTCGTCGTACTAGCATATCTCCTTCTTTGTATCGTCTGTGTTTTCTTCTTCTGTATTTTGCTTCTTTTGTATCTTCTGCTTCTTCTATGTTTTTACTTCTTCTATATCTTTACTTCTTCTGAACTTTGTGCTTCTTCTGTATCTTCTGCTTCTTCTGTGTTTTTACTTCTTCTGTATCTTTACTTCTATTGTGCTTTGCGCTTCTTCTTTATTTTACTTCATCTGTGTTTTGCTTCTTCTGTATCTTTACTTCTTCTGTGCTTTGCGCTTCTTCTGTGTTTTGATTCTTCTGTGTCTTTACTTCTTTTTCTGTATTCTCCACTTCTTTTGTGTTTTCCTTTCTTCTATGTTCTCCACTTCTTCTATGTTTTTCTTTCTTCTGTGTTCTCCACTTCTTCTGTGTTTTCCTTTCTTTTTTGTTTTCTACTTTTGCACACTTAACACACTAATCAAAATATTTCATTTATTTTTAACATTATTATTATTTGATTGTTATCAAAATTAATCATCGTAAAGTCCTCCTGACTTAACAGATCCTACAGGGATTGATGCCTAGACACCGGTTAATTTAGACACAACTTTGTTTAAGAAATAAAATTATTAAATGCAAATAATTTGGAAAATTAAATTACAATTAAAAGACTAATGTAAACAATGGACAATACCGCAATCACAGAAAATCTTAATTCAAGAATCTAAATGCTAGAGATTACTTTTTCCTTATTTTATCTCCCTCCTATTTTATTGATTGAATTGTGTCT
>JANZXP010081133.1:0-10003 GCA_027576715.1 Erythroxylum flavicans
AGGAGATTCTTGCAGTTAAGGATTTCTTGCATAAGACTTTGACTATCAAAGATCTCGGTTATGGGAAGTATTTCTTAGGGCTTGAACTTGCTCGATCACAATCTGGTCTTCATGTTAATCAGCGCAAGTACATATTGGATCTTCTTCAAGATGCTGGTTTGGAAGCTACTCACACAATGTCTACTCCCATTCCAAAAGGCACTGTTCTCACAGCTGATCAAGGTGCTTTATTATCTGATCCTCAACTTTATCGCCGACTTATAGGGCATTCGTTTGCTTTATCTTGGCTTCACGCACCCAGACATTACTTTTGCCGTTCAGCAACTTAGCCAATTTGTTCAGGCTCCCCGAGATAGTCATTGGCAGTATGCACTTCATATGCTGCACTACTTGAAAGGCACTGTTTCTTTGGGACTTTTTTATCCTGCCCTTAATGATTTTCAATTACAGGCATATTGTGATGCTAATTGGGATGCTTGTAAAGATACTCGCTGATCGATTTCTGGGTATTGTGTTTTTCTCGGCTCCGCCCTCGTGTCTTGGAAATTTAAAAAACAAGCTACTGTTTCTCGATCCTCTGCTGAAGCCGAATATCGTAGCTTGGCCACTACAGTTTGTGAGTTACAATGGTTAGCTTATCTTCTCAAAGAGTTTCAGTTGACTATTCAGCAACCTATTCCCCTTTGGTGTGATAACCAGGAAGCGCTTCACATTTCTGCTAATCCCGTGTTTTATGAACGTACCAAGCAAACGATGTCGTTTACTCATGTTATTACTTTTATGTTTTAGATGCAACACACCATTTTATAGTAGTGTTAGTTTTTGTATATAAAACACTTTTCTGCAGATTCTAGAATATAACGAATGAATGAAGCATTCAGTTACTTCTTATTTCTCTCAAATATTGTTCATTAATCTACAAGGCTAACTGTAACGGGAAACTGCAAGTACTCGTGATGACTGCCAGCTTAAAAGTGGACATTTTCCAAGTTGAAGGATTGCTTACTTCTTTCAACTCTGGCAAAGTTGGCTTTTCTCTGCTGCCCTCATTAAAAACGATCTCCCTCGCTTCACCAAAGATCAATTCACAATCGTGCATAAATTTAGTCTCCGTAACGAGATGGTCTTCATCGCGGTCAAAGAGCTTGATGAGTTTTTGAAATGCGAAGTCTTGATCAATAGGCAAATTGCCAGAATTCATCTCTTTTAAGGAAGTTTCAAGTTCAGATTTTGAGAGGCAGTTGTTCTTATCTTTATCAATAACATGAAAGACGCTGCACAACAAGAAATCTGAAATTTAGGTCTTCTTATAATAAACACCCTTATGGAACTGACAAGTAAACATTATACCGCTTGATGGCAGAAGCATCAAGTTTGCCATGTTCATTAACAAGACCTTTTTTAGCACATTTCTGCATGTGCTTCAAAAATCGGGCCAGCAGAAACTCATGCCTGGAGAACTCTAAACTTCTTTCTTGAATCCATTCATTACGCGACTGAAAAATCACATCAAAAACATTCTTAAATGGCAAACACTTTAGAGGTTTGGAAGCACAAGTCATGGAACAGGCTTAGCGTAGTGGAAGACATCATCTTGGAGAAGGGAAATGCCAATAGTTCTTACAGCAACACAGTAGATTCACATATGTCTCAATTAATTATAAAGTGAAAAGTTTGTATACACCCGCAGGAACTCTAAATACCTGATAAAAGAAGTAGTAGAATAGTCCTAAAACGCATACAGCAAGGGATATCAACAGCACTACATATTTCCATGTCTGCGAATTGGATACCCCTGCTAATTGGACCATTATAAATGGAACCAATGACAGAAGCATTATCCCTGCCGTGGTACTCGTTTCTCGATCGGTTTCCACTCCAGAGCCTGTGAACATTATATGTATCCTCTGAATTATTTCTTGTATGTAATTTTCCAGATTCCTATAGGAGGAATTCATACCGCATAATTTTCTGCAATAACAACGTACCTGTCAAAGTTGATAATTTTTCTTTGAACCACAAATGTCTTTCTGATGATACTTTCGCTTCCTCTGTCGAGCCTCTGGTTATGGTAGTTTTCCCTAAGAAAACACAAATCCCCCATTGGAATGTCAAGTTAAAAACAGTGCCTCCAGCGAGTGAAGCCACTCCGATTATGACTGCATATTCAGAATCCGCGGTGCTACCAATAAGTCCGGACGCTGCAAATAAGGATCATAAAGGTACTAAAAATTAAGGAACAGATCAGTTTGAGGTCTGAAAAAGATGTATATGGTCAAGCAGGTTGGTACATATATACGATCATTACCAATAATTAACACAATAGAAGGGAGCACCATGAGAACGCGGAACACAGTTGCCCCATAGATACCAACACCGAGGATACTGAAAAGTTTCTGGCTACCCTTGGCTAAAACTTCGTCGCCAACAAACAACAAGTATTCATAAACAATGATTAGAAAGAAGTAGCCTGGAGCATTGTTAGCACATGGCAAGAAACCATAGTAATGCAGACATGTGTCGTTCGAAGTGTGCAAATCATTCAAACTTGGAAATGATGAAGATTTACGATTAAATTGATCCAACCCATCTGAGACTAAGTTATTAGATGTTAATTTAAGGATTCGACATTGCACCTGTCCTAGTACGAGTAGAATAGAAACCAGGAACACAAGGCATGCCATTGATGATTGACATCGTGGGATGGCATGAATAACTGGGATTTATATGCCTTTAGTATGAAATAAAACAAAGACTTAAATTCTGTTATTTATTTGCTGGTCTTTGTTTATTGATCTTGAATCATTAATGATGGAAGTCAACGTTATTCCGTTAGCTGTGTGGGAATGCCAATCCAAAGTCTTGTATACATACATATATAAATGGTAGATGGAAAAAATTCTATTCATTCGAACTACCTTCCCAGTAAAACCTTTCGGAGATTGCTCCTGCAAATGGAAACGTAGTTCAAAATTTAATACAAATGCATTATACTCGTCCAGGAGTTGGCAACCCAGAAGCAAATGAAACCGAATATTCTCCTTACTGTTGTTCAACAATTGATTATCTACATACATTATATGCATGCAAGACAAGACTACAAGTTGGACCTAAAATATTTAAAATTTAACTGATAGTATGAAGGTTCACATATGCCCACTTGAACCTTAAACAAGGGAAATTATATTAGTGGAGCGAGCACAGCCTGCAAGTGTCACATGCATGCTTCCTATGTTGAGATATATTACCAAGGATGAACGAAAAGCTTCTCTTCTTCTCGCCTATTGGCATCGGGATTCTTTTTTTCTTTTTCCATTAGCAACTAGAAAAGGACTTGTTTTTAATCACTCTTAATATGTACATTTTATACGTATCAAAAAGAGTTTGGATCGTCTGACTAACTTAACTCTATCCTATTCTATCTAAGATAAAAATGACATCGTTTTTCTGTAAATTTTAAAGACACACTTACTCACTCTTCTGTCTAACTCAAGCTACTCTATAGTTTATCCTATCAGCCAAGCCGAGGATCAACTGACCTCCTGTAGGGTTTTATTTTTTTTTACTTTTTTGTTTTAATTTTAATTATACTACTATTATTTTAATATAAATTAAATTAAATTAAAGTTTAATCTTAACTATTACTTTAATTATAATTATAATCACAATTATAATTATAATTATGTTATTATTAATTTTATAAAAAATTAAATTTTAAAAGAAAAAACTTGTGCACGGGCGTGTGTGCACGGGCGTGTGTGCACAAGTTTGTGCTCTTTTCATTTTTATTTTTTTGTTTAAATAAAATTAAAATTAAAATGATAAAAATAAAAAACAAAATTATTCAATTTTGTTTTTCTATTATCTTAATTTTAATTTTTAAATAAAATTTTTAAGATAAATAATTTCTTATAAAATCAAGTGAGAAAAGAAAGAAAGAAAAAAGAAAAATAAAAAAAGGCTAGAAACTTACTCTGTCACGATTGTACACTCCTAATGTGTCACTCAAACTTATAAAAATTATATCTCTCAATTCTGATGTCCAAAAATTACAAACGTTATACCATTAGAAAGCTAAGAGGATAAGTTACAATATTTATGAAGATAACTTTGTCTGATTCAGCCTATATCAATACAATTTAATGGTTGAAATCAGGATATAATTTTTTTTCTTTTTTTCTTTCTTTCTTTTCCCACTTGATCTTATAAGAAATTTTTTATCTAAAAAATTAAAATTAAAATAATAGAAAAACAAAATTGAACAAATTTTCTTTTTAATTTTTATCATTTTAATTTTAATTTTATTTAACGAAAAAATAAAAAAAACCACAAACTTGCACAAGTTTTTTCTTTTAAATTTTAATTTTTTATAAAATTAATAATAACATGATTATAATTATAATTTAATTTTTAATTAAAGTAATAATTATTATTTAATTTAATTTATATTAAAATAATAATAGTATAATTAAAATAAAAATAAAAATAAAAAATAAAAAAAGCCTACAGAAGGTCGGTTGGTTTGCGGCTTGGCCAATAGGATAGAGTAGTTTGAGTTAGATAGAAGAGTGAGTAAGTGCGGCTTTAAAATTGAAAGAAAAATAACGTTATTTTTATCTTAGATAGAATAGGACAGAGTTAAATTAGACAAAAGATCGGACTACTCAAACAAGCACAAAGTAGTTTACTGAAATGTGACTCCTACTTGTCATCTCATCTAAGGACTAACCCAACAAATTATTAATATAAATGATACGCAGTCTCTCTCCTCTTTTTATTTTTTTGTATTTGTAATTCATTTTATAAAATTAATTTATTCTTAATATATGATGCTCTTGAAGATGTTCGTTTACAATCTTTTAATTTTGTTTTTTGAAATAGCTAATTAGAAAAGAAAATAATATTATAGTTGTATAATTAAGGAGATCATTTGTTAGATTTTGGATGAGTCAATACATCACTATTAAATGCTGGTGGCATTTGCCATGTGTTCGGTAGACTAGAATATATATATATATATATGTTAATATTTATAGGTGGACTTGATTACAAAATAACTATATGACTATATTAAAAAAAATTAGGTTCAGATCTTATCTACTAATTTAATGTGTCAGAACTTTGTTAGAAGTACATTAAAAAATGTGAGACTAAACTTATAATTATCTTATAAAAATTTACTTTAGTTATATAGATTAAATTTTCAAACTCAATTAGAGGTTAATTTATTAAAATTATATTTTTATTAAAAAGTTAAAAGTTTAAATTTTATTTTTAAATTTAAATTTAATTTAACTAATTTAAACCTAATGCATCGTCCTCCAATTGCCAGCTTATTATTTTTCTTTTTTGAAACTGAAGGTAATATATATGTATTAACTCAAGCTAAGCTTGAGAAAGCAAACATCACAATGTCAAGTTTTCAATATTACACTTGAAAAAAGAAAGCAATTAATGAGCTAGGGATCTACTATTCCTAGTAAACTAATTTTAATCAGAGCTTCACTAGCTATAAAAAGTTCACTGATCCAGTGAGTTATTGTGCTTGCCAGCTTATGCGTTTCAAACTCCTTACTCATGTGCAACCTGTAATTTGTTTCTTTCCAGATTTTATAAATTGCACAACAAAATGCAATCTTAAGAGCTACTCCATCTATCCTCTGCTTGCTCAACATGTTGATGGTCCAATGTGTGATGTTCACCCATTCATCCTGAGGATAATGAATTTGGAATATATTCTGGACATTAGCCCAGACAACTTGTGAAACCCCGTAATGAAAAAATAAATGATCCTGAGTTTCGCTATCCCTTCTGCATAAACTACATCGAGTATCCAAGTTACTTGTAATGCCATACCATCTAGCATTAGTTCTGAGCCTATCTTTCATTGCAAGCCAGCTTATGAAAGCTGCTTTGGGGGCTAATGAATTCTTCCATATTAGCTCAAGGGACCTTGGGATGTATATCTCTAAACAGTTTATAGCAGGAACTGTTGGAGAACTCCCTAAAGTTGGTATGTAACCAAACTATCTTATCTTCCTCGCCTACAAGTGGATTGCTAGGTAATAAATTAACCAAGCTATCAGCCCCTCGAGACATGCAATTCCATCGTGTAAGATGAAGCTGACTCTTGCTTGAATAGGAATCCTGGTAATCATGTGTCTAAGCTTAGTCCTGTTGTGTAAAGAACTCAAACCAAAAACCATGTTAATTCACCATTTCCAATTAGTTTCTTCGTTGAGTGGTAAGTTTGATCCCTCAATCTCAAACGAAAATTGATAGGTTTCTTTAATAAACTCAAAATTATTATACGTGAGAGAAATTGGCATAGACTGTATTGGCTACTGAAAAATAACGTGAGTTATTATTTTCAAAAAAGAAAAAAGAACGTGAGTTGCATAATGGTTAAAACTTGATTTGTAAATGAAAAAATAAAAAAATGATGAAGATAGAGGAATTAAAGTCAAAGTGTTAGAAGAAAGAAAATCTTAACGGATTAAAAAGCATGAATTACTTTTTTCTTCGTGAGATTTATCCTTATTTTTTTATCTTTTATTATGAAATCAAGACAATCACAATAAAACATAAATAATTTAAAGAAAATTGAGATAGATATTTGAAAAGAAGGAAGTTAGAAATGGGTTAACCCATGAAATAATTTCAAATTTTGAAACTTGAGAGGTTGATAATTATAAATTTGTTAAATAGAATAAAAAAGAAAAAAAGATGAAAAAACGATACCAAAAAAGAAATGAACAAAGAGCATTTCTAGAGTAATTAATATATGAGATAGGTTTTAAATCGAGTGAGGCAATGAAATTTAAGTTTAAACTTGACTTAAAGTTTAAAATTAAAATTCAGGTTCAACTCAAAATTCAATCAATTCAAATTAAGTTCATTAATTTTAAACCAAATCAAACATAACGTAAACACTTTTATTATTCTTATATGTTAAAAAAAACTTTTTCTTCACAATGTTGCATTAGTTGTGATTTTATGCTAGCCTTTCCTCACTAGGTAGTGATGTTGGTGTTGCCTCTATCCCACATCATGTAATCATAAAGTTTCTTCACTTATTTTAATATAAAATTTTCTTTTTATATAAATTATATTTTAATTCAAAATTTTATCTATTTTCATAATATTTATCAATTATGTTTTATAAATTCAATTTTTATAAATATAATCCAAAATTTGAGACTATTAACCTGTACTATAGCCCTGTTGATAAGGAAGGTCATATGTGATGGACACATATACTTGATAAGATATTATTTGATTATGTTAGTTGGACTTAACTTATTTGTTTTAGATTTATTTTTGTTCTTAATTGTTAAAATTAATACTAGTTTTGTAGGAGGTGATAAGTATAGATTGGATCAAATGGAGCACTATTTGTCAAAGCCACATATTTTTGAAAAAAGATGATAGAATGTTATAGCTGATAATGTGAGTTCATGCGTAAAGTTAGATTCACTCCAAGATTTTAAGTTCAATTAAGATATTTATTCCCAGCCCTATTATATAAGGATTTGGATTTCTGTAGAAGATAATCTTTGGAATATTGAAATAAATTAGCTTTTGGGGTAGGAAAAGAAGAAGAAAACATTACATACACTCTCTTCACAATTCCCTATTTTCCTTCTTTTGTTTTCTATTATGCTTTGTTTTAAAAATTTGTTCTCTCTTATGCTTTCTTCTATTTATATGTTGGAACTAAAGCCATGAGTGGCTAAATCTAAATATTTTGATTTAAAGAGAATCAAAGCTTTTGTTGTAACCTTGTGAGGTTTTGTTCTCAACATAAATTTTATTTTAATTCAATTACTTCTTTTTTTCTTTTATTTCATGAATATTCAATATTGATTGATCTGACAAACTAATTCGTGTTGATTATTCCAAAGCTGTCCATGAATTCAGTAGTCCATAATTGTCCAGAATGATTAGTATAAGAAGCAAATAGGCTATTTATGAATTTACATATTTAACTTAAGATAAACAAGAAAACTAAATAGAATAGTTGTAGATATCTTAATTATTTAATTTAGGGATTAGTATTTTTTTTCATTAAGTTTATTACTATGTTTTACTTGATATGGAATGCTACTATACCTAATCAATTTATGGTAAGTTTTTGTTTGAATGTTAGGTTTCAACCAATTAATTAAGGAAAAATTGGAACTTATATGGCTATTTTAATAAAGTTTGGACTAATTGCTTGAATTGCAAAAATTATTCTTTTTAGACCAATGGTCAAAGTTATAATCGGATGAGATCCTTATTTTGAATTGGAGTTAAGTAAAATTGAATTTCTCACTTTAATACTTAGATGATTTATTTTGATTCCTTGTTAAATTTAGTTTATTAGTTAATTAATCATAAATCCCTATTTTATTTTATCAATTAAAATTAAGAAACTAGTTTTTAATTCTCATGGGATTCGACCTAGTTCTTTCACTATTTCACGAGTATAATGAATAAAATTTAATTTTAAGGGCTTCGATAACCTGTTTGAAATTTTATTATTGTTGCCGAGGAAATGCTTTAGTTTCTTAGTTTCTTTGGTTTATTTTATAGTTTACTATTAATCTCTTATCTTATATAACTTGTTCTTCTCAAACAGGTGAATTGCAATATTATCCAAAAATTAAGTAGATAATGTGTCATTTAACGAAAGAGACTAAGAAAGGAAAAGGTCATTCATCTTCAAAGGTGAAAACTGAGATAGATCTAACAATTGGTGAAGATTCTAATATCCAAAAAGTTGAAGAAAAGACGAGAAATTCTAACATTTGAACATCGAGGGAGTTAGTTATACCAAATTTGAATTGGCAACCCTTATGCGTAAGATTTCTAGATGTTGAGATAGATGTCAAACTGAAACCTAGTTTGATTCACTTATTCCCTATTTTTGTAGTCTTGCAGGTGAAGATCCGTATATACACTTGAAAGAATTCCATATTGTTTGTTTTGGAATGCAGCCACAAGGAGTAATAGAAGAGCAAATCAATTTTAGAGCCTTTCATTCTCATTAAAAGATAAGGCGAAGGATTGGCTTTATTATCTTCCCTCTAACTTAGTGACAACATCGAATGAAATGAAAAAAATGTTCTTAGAGAAGTTCTTTTCCAACATGAGCTACCAATATAAGAAAGGAGATATGTGGGATAAAACAATTCATCGGAAAAACATTATACAAATATTCGGAGAGATTTAAGGAATTATATGTTAGTTGCCCATACCATCAAATTCCTTAGCAACTTTTAATTTTAAACCAATTAATTTAGAAAATTTTGAGATTTATTATGACTATTTTAATATATTTTAGACTAACTGCTTGAATTGTGAAAATAATTCTTTTTTAACCAATGATTAAAGTTACAATTGGATGAGATCCTTTCCTTAAATTGGAGTTAAGTAAAATTGAAGTTATCACTTTAATACTTAATTAACTTATTTTGATTCCTTGTTAAATTTAGTTTATTTGTTAATTAATCACAAATCCCTATTTTTGTTTTATCAATTAAAATTAAAAAACTAGTGTTTAGTTCTCTTAGGATTCAACTTAGTTCCACAACTATTACATGAGCTTAATGAATCAAATTTAATTTTGAGAGCTTCAATAACCAATTTTTTATTTTTTTTCATTGTTGTTGAGGAATTTTTTTAGTTTCTTAATTTATTTGGTTTATTTTACAGTTTACTAATAATGTCTTGTCTTGTATGACTCATTCTTCTCAAACAAGTGAATTTTACTATTATCCAAAATTTGAGAAGACAGTGCATCGTTTAAGGAAATAGACTAAGAAAGGAAAAGATCATTAACTTTCAAAGGTGATAGCAGAGAAAGATATAACAATTGGTGAAGATTCTAATATCTAAGAAGTTGAAAAAAAGATAGCAAATTCTAACACTAAACATTAAGGAAGTAAGTTACGCAAAATTTGATTCAACAACTCTTATACATAAGATTTCCAAATGTTGAGATAGATTTCAAACTGAA
>JANZXP010081134.1:0-10002 GCA_027576715.1 Erythroxylum flavicans
GTTTTGCCTACCAAAGGTACCTAGCGGACGGGTTGTTTTGCCCCCCGAAGGTACCTAACGATTACATCAATAGGCTATTTTGCCCACTAAAGGTGCCTAGCGACCTTACGAGTGGGTTGTTTTGCCTAATGAAGGTGGCTAGTGAATGTTCCAACCTGCTATTTTTCCAACTGAAGGTGTGCCAACGGGTTGTGTTTCCCACCGAAGTTGCCAAATAGGCTATTTTTTCCACCGATGGTGCGTAGCGACCACGCCAACTTGTTGTTTTGTCCATCGAAGGTGCCTAGCAACTATGCCAATGGGCTATTTTGTCCCCCAAAGGTGCCCAATAGGTTGTTTTCCCACCTAAGGTGCCTAGCGATCATACCAACGGTTTGTTCAGCCCATAAAAGGTGTGCTAACGGACTGTGTTTCCTACCGAATACATCCACACAGGTTTTTTTGCCCACCTAAGGTGCCCAGCAACTATTCCAACGTTTTATTTTTCCCGCCAAAGGTGCCTAACAAATGTGCCAACGGGCTATTTTGTCCATCGAAGGTGGCTAGCGACCTTGCCAATATGCTATGTTTACTACCGATGGTGCCCCACAGGCTATGTTTCCCATTGATGGTGCCTACCAAGCTTACCAACAGACTGTTTTTCCCATCAAGGGCACCTAGTGACCATGCCAACGGGTTGTTTTGCCCACTGATGGTGTGCAAGGGTTGTGTTTCCCACCGAAGGTACCTAACAAGTTGTTTATCATATGTGACTAGCAACTATGCCAACAGGTTGTTGTACCCACCGAAGGTGCGTTAATGGGTTATGTTTTCCACCAAAGGTGCCCAACAGGCTGTTTTCCTACTGTAGTTGCCTAACGATTATGCTAACGGGCTATTTTCCCACCGAAGATGTGCCAATACACTGTGTTTCGCCCCGAAGGTACCTAACGGGCTATTTTTCCCACCAAAGATGCGTAGCGACCATGTCAATGAGTTGTGTTTCCCACCAAAGTTGTGCTAAAGTGCTATGTTTCCACCAAAGATGCCCAACAGGCTATTTTTCACACCGAAGGTGCCTAGTAATCATGCCAATAGGCTATTTTGCCCACCAATGGAGTGGCAATAGGCTATTTTGCCTACCAAAGGCGTGCCAATGGGTTGTTTCTTCCACCGAAGATGCCCAACGGACTATTTAACCCACTAAATGTACCTAGTGACTATGCAAACAAACTATGTTACACACTAAAGGTGTGCCAATGGGTTGTTTTTCTCACCAAAGGAGATAAGTGAACATGCCAACTGGTTGTTTTGCCCAATGAAGGTGCTTAGCGCCTGTGTCAACGACCTATTTTGCCCATCAAAGGTTCCTAGTGATTGTGCCAATTGAATGTTTGCCTACTGAAGATGTGCAAACGTGCTACTTTTCTCACAAAAGGACCCTAGCGAACGTTCCAACCAGTAATTTTGCCAATGAAAATGCTAGCGACCATGCCAACGACCTATTTTGCGCAACGAAGGTTCTTAGTGATTGTGTCAACGGACTATTTTTCCCACCGAAGGTGTGCCAACATACTACTTTTCCCACCAAAGGTGCCTAAAGAACGTGCCAATGGGCTATTTTGCCTATTAAAGGTACTTAGTGATCATGCCTACGTGCTGTTTTGCCCACTGAAAGTGTGCCAATGGGCTGTGTTTCCTTTTGAAAGAGCCTAATGGGCTATTTTTTCACTGAAGATGTGACGAGTGAAGCTTTAATGGAGCCAAATAGTATTGATTATATTAGGGAACCAATTGTGTGTGAGGTGTTCGTGCAAAATTATCAATGAAACAGTATAACAGAAAGAATGACAAAGAGAGAATAACAGAGTGAGGGACTGTTCTTGTGAACTAATTCAACATTGTATTCATTCCATAACATTTCTGTTACAACGTTTTTGGTACATATATAGTTATATAATTCCTTCTGGAAATGGAAGATCTCTAGTTTACTGATTGTAGGTCAACACATGGCTTTGCTACCTCCCAATCTTTAGCTTCAATAACGCTGTTTGTATTGACTTCCTACTGTGCTTCTCCTTTTGCTAGTGACATTACACTGCCCTTACAATCAGACTTGTCCTCAAGTCGGAAGCTAGGAAAATGCAGTTTGATGTCATTCAACCACTCCCAACTTACGTCTATAGGAGAAAGCCCTTTCCAAAGGATCAAGACTTGTGTTTGCACCTGATTCCTTTTCTTTGATCATTCTCTTATCAAGAACAGTAAGAGGTTGAGGCATTGTGCATGATGAAGTGTCTGGAAGTGCCCTTTGAACAGGATTCTGGCCTATTGAGAGCTTCAGTTGTGATACATGAAACGCCAGATGAATAACAGCTGAAGCAGTCAAGGCTAAACGATAAGTTGTAGAGCTGATCTTCCCCATAATTTGATAAGGGTCTTAGTACATTGATGATAACTTGTGGAGTGGCTTAGCTGCCACTGTAGTTTACCTGTAAGGTTATAGCTTAAGAAAGACCCAATCCCCTAATTTGAACTCCCTTTCTGTCCTGTATTTATTAGCTTAGGTTCGCATCCTGTTATGAGCCTTTTCTAAGTTATCTTTGAGCAGCTTAATAATCCCCTCCCTTTCTATGAGATAGTAATCTAGAGCTTCGATATTAGGGTCGTTCGGGAAGTAGGGCAAGTAGAGAGAGGTGTTACCCCATATAAAGCCTTATAAGGGGTCATATTTGTGGACGAGTGGTGGTTTGTATTATACTACCACTCGGTTAAGGGTAACCACTTCATCCATTTATTTGGAATTTCCCTAGACATACACCGTAAATTAGTTTCCAAGAACTTGTTCACAACCTCGATTTATCCATCTGTTTGAGGATGGTAGGCTAATGAAAATTTCAAATCAACACCTTGTGGGGCAAAAATTTCCTTCCAAAAATTGCTTTGGAACAAGGGGCCCCAATCACTAACAATAGTAACTAGCATGCCATGCAATTTGAATACATGGTCGAATAATTGCTATATAACTATTTGGGCTATGTAAGGGTTAGCTAATCTTATAAAGTGGGCGTATTTGGTCAGTCTATCCACCACAACCAAGATGACTTGTTTACCATTGGATTTTGGTAACCCTTCTATAAAGTCCATACTAATGTCAGTGAATGGACTAGTAGGTAATGGTAGTGGCTATAGCTGTCCCGGGTAAACCACCAGCTCTGGTTTGTAAATTTGATAAATCTGACACTCCCTAATGTACTGTCTGATATGTTTCTACTGCCCTTTCTAGTAAAACACTCCTTTAACCTTTTTGGTCATAAAATTCATTCTCGAATGACCCCTAACTATACTGTCATGAAATAAGGCGATCAACTTGGTCTGTAAGCGTTGATCTCTTCCCACAACTAATTTCCCTTTTCTAATGAGTACTCCTCCCTCCCACTTGTAATAAGGATGAGAGTTTTTATATCCATTTCCAAGTCCTTGATTAGCTGAGTAAGCCCTTCATCACTTTGTCATGAAGTCTTGACTTGATCCCACAGTTTGGTGGTAATTGATGACAATGCCAAAGCATTAAGCTCACCAATAGTCCTCCTGGACAAAGCAGCTACTATTGCTTCCTTTAGTGCATTGAAAGCTTTGGTGGCTGCCTCATCGCATTTAAATTCTCCTTTTCATAACAGTTGAGTAAGTGGCTTGCTAATTATCCCATACCTCTTGACAAACTGTCTGTAATAACCCATCAAACCCGTCAAACCCTGTAACTGTTTGGTAGATTTAGGAATCTGTTACTCTTGAACTGCCTGAATCTTGCTTGGATCTATAGAAACGCCTTCTGTAGAGATAATATGGCTAAAATAGTCAACCCAAGAACTTACAAACACATATTTTCTCTATTTCGCATAGAGTTGTTGTTCTTGCAGAAGCTCAAAAACTTGTCTCAAACCCTCCAAATGATGTTGTAGGTCCAGATTGTCGATTAATATGTCATCAAAGAACACCAACATGCACTTCCTAAGATATGGATTAAATACCTCATTCATAAGACTTTGGAAGGTGGTAGGGGCGTTAGTGAGGCCAAATGGCATCTTCCAGAACTTATAGTGCCCATTATAAGTTCCAAAAGTTGTTTTGGGCACATCACTCGAAGCCATTCTGATTTGGTGGTAACCAGACCTTTAGTTAATTTTTGAGAAGATGGTAGCACCATTTAATTCCTCCAACAGCTTATCCACAAGTGGTATAAAGAATTTATCCTTGATGGTCATCTGATTTAGTGCTCAGTAGTTAATGCACATTCTCCAAGTATTATCTTTTTTCTTCACAAGAATTACTGGAGAGGGAAAGGGACTATAACTGTGCTGTATTACACTTGACTCCAGCAATTCCTGCACCAGCTGCTGTACAATGTCCTTCTACAGACTTGAATGCCAATATGGCCACAAGTTCACTGGTTCTAAACCTTCCTTGAGTTGAATTGTGTGATCATGTGTCCTCTTAGGTGGTAAACCCAAAGGCCCCTAAAAAACACCTTGGAAACTCTCCAAGAGCTTGTCAATCTTTGGTGCTTAGCTAACAACCTTAGGTAGGGTGGTAGTAATAGTTGATAGCTCCACCATCTTAGTCTTAGTTATCTTGAGACTATAAAGTTTCACTTCTGCCATCTATATAGGATTAGAGAGCATCTTGCTCATTTGTTTCATTTTAATGGTCTTAAGGCTAGCCAGAGATGAACCCCTTCAGCTCTATGTCTTGTCCTTGCCACTTAAACGGCATCCATATTTCATTATCCACATTTCATTATAGTTTGATAATATTTTGCCCAAGGTCGACAGCCACTGGACACCCAATATCATGTGAGAATCATGCAATTCAAGTATGAGCATGTCAGTAATAAACTTGGCCCCTTGCATTTCCTAATAAAACCCTTACAAATAGCCATACAAATCATATCTCCATTAGCTACTTCAACTATTAAGGGTTTAATGGGTATCAACTTACGTTATAACTTGGTTGAAATTTTCTTGTTTAGGAAGTTATGCATGCTACTGGGATCTACCAATACTTGTAGAGGTTTACGATTCACTTTTTTAGCAAGATGAAGGGTTTAAAATTGATAATCACCTTCCAAGGCATTCACGGAAATGTGATGGGGTTACTTCATCATGCTCTTCCTCCCCTTTGTCACCACACTTCTCTTCCCATTCACCTTCTCGAACCTCGTCTGTTATATTGAGAATGAACAACTATTTGTACTTGCATCTGTGACTAGGTGTGTACTGCTCCTCACACCTAAAACATGGCCCGTTAGCCCTCCTTTCTTCTATCTCCTTATTACTTAAGAGTTCTATGCCTTGTACATATTTTTGTCTTTCTGTTTGGCATCTATAACATAACCCTTTCGAAAAGCCTATTAATGTGATTGAAACTAATATTTTGTTGATTTTTTTGTGGTAGCAGGGAAGCGATTTTGGGTTGGTGTAGATATTTGGTATGGGTTTTGTGGGTTACAAAAATGGTGACTTCCTCTCTAAGTAGCTCTTCCTCTATCTGAGCAATTTGGTAAGCATATCGGATAAAAAGTGGTCTCAAATGAACCACTTCCCTTTTTAATTCACATTTAAGTCCTCCCTTAAACCAACTTAAGGCTTGTTTCTTAGTAATCCCAGCACGATTCCACAACTTATCAAACTCCTGAATATACTCTTCTAAGTCTCCTTCCTGTCTAAGCTCCAAATCTTCTACAAATAGCCTCCAATTACTCTTCCCTTATCAAGGGCACCTCCAAGGACCTCATATATGCACAATCCCATTGAAATGTGTTGCCTTTTAGAAAATACGAAGCATACTTGCCTTCTCGTGAGTATTCATTGGGTTGATTTCAAAGAACTATTCGCTCTTGTACATCCACTCATCTAGATTCTCACCATCAAACTCCAAAAAATCCTTCTTAGGTTTCTTCATCTGGTTGTTGCAGAAAAAGTGGTTTCCACCACAGTAGTGGCCTGCTAGATTTTGGTTCGGAGCAATGGGATATGGGTCATGTGTGTGTAAGTTAGCCATGGGTGATTGGCTAGTTATGGAGGTTGTTGGTGTTTGGCTGGGTATAGGGGCTATTGGGATGTTTAATTGATTTGGGAAGCTGGGTTGTTTGATTAGTTGTTGCTGTTGTAAATGGTGGATGGATTCATAGTTTTAGGTCTAGTTTTTGAGGTCTCCGCTGCAGCAGAAACTGCATTTGTGAGTTAATCTGGGTCATTAGTTCTCAAAGTTCTTTAAACTCAGTATTTTGCTTTAGGTTGGTCACTTCGATCCTGTGGTGGCTTTCCTCCAAACCTTTCATAACCTTTTTCAAACTTTTCATGTGTTTCAATGGCTAAGGTTTTGATGGATTCCTCCAACCTAGCAAAGTCTTGAGATCTCGTTCCTCCTGCCATTACTACTGGCTGAGGAAGGACTGCTCCGATACTAGATGATAAAGACTTTAGGAGAGCCACACCCCAAAAGCTAGCTTATGAGGGTGGAGAGCCTAAAGTTTTTATAAATCCCACACCAACTTTGTATTTAATCAGTATGGGATTCAAGTGCCATACCTTACGATTGGATCAAACCGTAATAGAAGGCGCCTAGTGACCATGCCAATGGGGTGTTTTCCCTATCGTATATATGGCAACGGGCTATTTTTCACACCAATGCTGCCTAGCAATCTTACCAACGAGCTATTTTACCCATCGAAAGTGTGCTAAAAGGCTATTTTACCCACCAAAGATATGCTAACAGACTGTTTTGCCTACTAAAGATGTGCTAACAGGTTGTTTTCCCACCAAAAGTGCCCAATAGATTGTTTTCCCCAGCAAAGGTGGCTAACAACCATGCCAACGGGCTGTTTTGCCCACCGAATATGTGCCAACTAGCTATTTTTCCCATCGAAGATGCTTGCAACCGTGCCAGTGGGTTGTTTTGCCCACAGAATGTGCCTAGCAGCTATACTAACATGCTATGTTTCCCACCGAAGGTGCCCAACAGGCTATTTTTTCCACCAAAGGTACCTTGCGACCGTGCTAACGGGCTATTTTGCCCACCAATAGTGTGCCCACAGGTTGTGTTTCCTACCAAAGGTTCCAAACAAGCTATTTTTCCCGTCAAAGGTGCCTAGCGACTATGTCAATGAGTTGTTTTGCCCACTAAAGGTGCGTTAATAGGCTATTTTGCCTATCGAAGGTGTGCCAACGAAATGTTTTTCCCACCAAAAGTGCCCAGCAGACTATTTTTCCCACTGAAGGTGCCTTGCCACCATGTGAAAGGGCTGTTTCCTACCGAAGGTGTCTAGCAACCATGCTAACAAGTTACTTTTCCCATTAAAGGTGCATAGAGACTGTTTGGGCAACGGGCTGTGTTACCTACCAAAGCCCCCCAAAGGGTCATTTTTCCCACTGAAGGTATGCCAAAGTGATGTTTTGTCTACCGAAGGTGTGCCAATGATCTATTTATCCCACCGAAGGTGACCAATAGACTATTTTGCCCACCAAAGGTGCCTAGCGACCTTACCAAAAGGCTATGTTACCCTCCAAAGGTGTGGCAATGAGTTGTTTTTCCTACAGAAGTTGCCTAGCAACTATGCCAACGTGTTGTGATGCCCATCGAAAGTGTGCCAACGAGCTTTGTTTCCTATAAACGGTGCCCAAAGGGATGCTTATCTCATTTAAGGTGCCTAGTGACCATGCCAACGAGCTGTTTTTACCACGAAAGGTGTGCCAACGAGCTATTTTTCCCACTGATCGTGGGCAACGAGCTGTTTTTCCTACCGAAGGTGCTTAGCAACTGGGCCAATGGATTGTTTTACCCACCGAAGGTTTGCCAACAAGTTGTGTTTCCCACCGAAGGTACCTAACGGACTACTTTGCCCCACTAAAGGTACCTAAGGATTGTGCCAACGGGCTGTGTTACCCACTGAAGTTGTGACAAAGGGCTATTTTTGCCATCGAAGGTGGCTAGGGACCTTGTCAGCATGCTATTTTTCCCACAGATGTTGCCCAGCAACTGTGTCAACTGGCTATATTACCTACCAAAGCTGCCCAATGAGCCATTTTTCTAGCCAAAGGTGTGCCAAAATGTTGTTTTGCCTTCTGAAGGCATGCCAATAGTCTATTTATCCCACCGAAGGTGACCAACAGACTATTTTGCCCACCAAAGGTGCCTAGCAACCTTACCAACAGGCCGTGTTACCCTCCAAAGGTGTGGCAATGAACTATTTTTCCCACAGAAGTTGCCTAGCAACTGTGCGAACGTGTTGTTTCGTCCACTGAAGGTCTGCCAACGAGCTTTGTTTCCCACTGAAGGTGCCCAACAGGATGCTTTTCCCACCGAAGGTGCCTAACAACTATGCCAACGAGTTGTTTTGCCCACCAAAGGTGTGCCAACGAGCTTTGTTCCCCACCAAAGGTGTTGTTTTTCCCACCGAAGGTGCTTAACGACCATGCCAATAGGTTGTTTTGCGCACTGAAGATGTGCCAACAAGTTGTGTTTCCCACTGAAGGTGCCCAATAGGTTGTTTTTCCCACTAAAGGTGCCTAACGAATTGTTTTGCCCACTAAAGGTACCCAAGGATTGTGCCAACGGGCCGTGTTACCCACTGAAGTTGTGACAAAGGGCTATTTTGCCACCGAAGGTGGCTAGGGACCTTCTAACGTGTTGTTTTTCCCACAGAAGTTGCCTAACAACTGTGCCAACATGTTGTGTTGCCCACCGAAGGTGTGCTAACGAGTTTTATTTCCCACGTAAGGAGCCCAAAGGGATGCTTTTCCCACCTATGGTGCCTAGTGACCATGCCAATAGGTTGTTTTGCCCGCAAAGGTGTGCCAACAAGCTGTGTTTCCCACCGAAGCTTCCTAATGGGTTGTTTTTCCCAGCAAAGGAGGAATGGGTTACTGTGCCAATAGGCTGTGTTACTTACTGAAGGTGTGCCAATGGGCTATTTTTCCCACCGAAGGTGCCTTATGACTGAGCCAACGGGCTGTTTTGCCCATCAAAGGTGTGCCAACGGGTTGTGTTTCCTACCAAAGGTCCCCAACGGGCTATTTTTCCCACCGAATGTGCCTAGCGACCATGCCAACGGGCTATTTTCCCCGTAAAGGTGTGCCAACAAGCTGTGTTTCCCACCGAAGCTTCCCAATGGGTTGTTTTTCCCAGCAAAGGAGGAATGAGTTGTTTTGCCCACCGATAGTGTGCCAATGGGTTGTTTTCCCACTGAAGGTGCCAAATAGGTTGTTTCATCGAAGGTGCCTAATAGGTTGCTTTCCCATCGAAGGTGCCAACGGGTTGTTTTCCCCACTGAAGGTGCCTAATGACTGTGCCAACATGTTCTTTTCCCCACTAAAGGTGCCTAGCCAACGTGCTATTTTGCCCACCGAAGGTGTGCCAATGAGTTGTGATTCCCACCGAAGGTGAGCAACGAGTTGTTTTTCCTACTGAAGGTGTCATGCGATCATACCAACTAGCTATTTTGCCCACCAAAGTTTTGGCTTTAGGATGTTTTTCCTACTGAAGATGTGCCAATAGGCTGTGTTTCCCACTGAAGGTACCTAATGAGTTGTTTTTCCCACCAAAGGTACTTGACGATCATGCCAACGAGCTATTTTTCCCATCGAACGTGTGCCAACAGGTTGTGTTTCCCATCAAAGGTGCCCAACGGGCTATTTTTCCTACAAAAGGTGTCTATCGACCATGCCAATGAGCTATTTTGCCTACCTAAGGTGCCCGGGGATATTGCCAATGAGTAGGTTTGTCCACTGAAGGTGTGCCAATGAGCTGCTTTTTGCACTAATGGCTCCTAACGACCGCACAAATGAGCAGTTTTGCCTATTGAAAGTGTTCCAATAGTTTGTTTTCTCACCAAAAGTGCCCACTCTTAACTAATTTAATTTGCATTTCATGACAATTAGGTTAGCTTAAATCACTTGCTTTAGGTTCTGATTAAGTGAGACGACTTGGGGTTGCACTCTATATTGCAATCCTTGGAATTAAATT
>JANZXP010081135.1:0-10001 GCA_027576715.1 Erythroxylum flavicans
AATCTCCCACTTGCACTAAAGCCAATCACCAATGTATCGAATACCATAGCCATCCATATGTCTATCATGTCTCTTTTAAGTCAATAGCTTAGTAAGAGGATCTGCTAGATTCTCTTCAGTGGGAAATCACTCCAATGCTATGTCTTTCTACTCCACTATCTCTCTAATGAAGTGAAACTTCCTGAGTACATGCTTGGACCGTTGATGAGACCTGGGCTCCGTTGCTTGCGCAATAGCACCGTTGTTGTCACGATATAATACTATGGGCTCAACTATGCTAGGAACCACTCCAAGTTCAATGATCAACTTCTAGATCCTAACTGCTTCCTTTGCCACCTCTGACACTGAAATATACTCTACTTAGGTCGTTGAATCTACAATAGTTGGTTGTTTGGAACTCTTCTAACTTACTACACCACCATTTAGAATGAAGATGTACCCTGACTGTGATCTACTATCATCGTGATCTGACTAGAAACTAGCATCTAAATATCTTTGAACTCTCAGTTCATCTCCTCTATAGACCAAGAAAACATCTCCTTCAGTGACCCTCACTAGGATTAGACTGAAACCTGCTCGTTATGCTCAAAGCATAAGAAACATCTGATCTAGTACATAGCATCACATACATGATTGATCCAATTGCTGAAGCATATCGAATACAATCCATTTTATCTCTCTCTTCTTGTGTCTCTAGACACATACTCTGTAAGAGAGAAATCCCATGCGATATGGGTAATAATCCCCTCTTGGAATTCTCCATGCTAAACCTCTTTAACACTTTATCTATGTATGTGGATTGGGATAATCTAAGTAACCTTTTTGATCTATCTCTATATATCTTTATTCCCAGAATATAAGCTTCTTCTCCTATATCCTTCATAGAAAAGTTCTTGGACAACCTGATCTTTACAGATTGTAGCATAGGTATGTCGTTTCCTATTAGCAATATGTCATCCATATATAGTACCAAGAAAATAACTGCACTCCCACTAACCTTCTTATAGGCACATGGTTCATCCACACTTTTGATAAAATCAAACTCTTTGATTGTCTCATCAAAACGGATGCTCCAACTCTGTGACGCTTACTTAAGTCCATAAATGGACCTTTGCAACTTACATACTTGATTAGGAAATCTCTTAGATTCAAAACCTTCAGGTTGTATCATATATACATCCTCCTATAAATTTCCATTGAGAAATGCAGTTTTGACATCCATCTGCTAGATTTCATAATCATAATATGCTGTTATGGCTAATAAGATCCTTATGGATTTTAGCACGGGTACTGCTAAAAAGATTTCATTAAAATCAACTCTCTGTTTTTGTTTGTAACATTTAGCCACTAACCTTGCTTTGTACGTTTGTACATTACCAACCATGTCAGTTTCTCTCTTAAAAACCCACTTGCATCCAATAGGTACAATACTAGTAGGTGCATTAAACAAAGTCTATACTTGGTTAGTGTACATGGATTCCATTTCAGATCTCATATCTTCTTGCCATTTTAAAGAATCAATATCAGACATTGCTTCTTTAAAGGTAGTAAGCTCATCATCTATGAGTGATATGTTATCCTTTCCTTGCTCAATATGTAGATCTAATCTAGTCAGAGGACAATATACCATACTAGTTTGTCGCAGACTATGTGTCTCTTGAACTCTCGGTTGTATATTGTATGTATCAACTTGAGGTTCTTGTTCCATTTCGATGTGAATTTGTGGCTCTTGAACTTCTTTAAGTTCAACCTCACTCCCACTACTTTCTTTGAGAATAAATTCTTTTTCTAAGAATGTAGCATGCCTTGAGACAAACACCTTTTGCTTAATAGGATGATAGAATTGATAACCAAAACTCTCTTTTAGATACCCTAAAAATTTGCATTTATCTGATTTAGCTTGAAGCTTATCAAATATAGCACGCTTCACATAAACTTCACATCTCCAAATCTTTAAGTGTGATAATCCAGGTCTTCTACCAGTCCATATCTTATATAGTGTCTTATCAACTGATTTAGATGGAACTCCATTTGGAAGATATGTTGCGGTTTTAATTGCGAATCCCTAAAAGGACATAAAATGGACTGCATGACTCATCATGGAACGTACCATATGTAATAGTGTACCATTTCTCCTCTCAGAAACTCCATTATGTTGTGGAGTTATAGGAGGAGACCATTGTGAGAGAATCCCATTCTCTTTTAACTAACCAAGAAACTCGTGGGCTAAGTATTCACCACCTCGATCTGATCTAAGTGTCTTAATACTTTTCCCAGTTTGTTTCTCTACCTCTAGTCTAAATTCTTTGAACTTTTCAAATGATTCAGACATTTGTTTCATCAAGTGTACATAACCATATCTAGAATGGTCATCTGAGAACGTGATGAAATACGAGAATCTACCTCTAACATTTGTGGACATAGGCCTACATATATCTGAATGTATTAATTCTAGTAACACACTAAAACATTGTCCCTTTCCTTTAAAGGGTAGTTTGGTCATCTTTTCCAATAAACAAGATTCACAAGTTTCATATGATTCATAATCAAAAGGATCCAAATATCCTTCTTTATGTAATTTTGTGATTCTAGTTTCATTGATATGACCTAACCTACAATGCCATAAATAAGATGAAGTTTGGTTACTTAATTTTCTTTTCTTACTATTTACGTTAAGAATTGGCCTTTCAAGATCTAACTCATACAAACCATTTGTAAACAATCGAGATCCATAATAAGCATCATCTTTATAAAAAGAACAACCGTTATCCTTAATTATAAAGACAAATTCATTCAAATCCAAATAAGAAATAAAAATGATATTTCTTGTAATAACGAGAACATAATAACAATTATCAAGTTTTAAAATAAGGCCAGAAAGGCAAAGTTAAACTGCAAGTTCCTACAGCTAATGTAGTAACTCTTGCTCCATTGCTAACTCGCAGCTCCACTTTGCCTTTCTTTAATGATCTACTGCTTGTTAACATCTACATGTTATTACATATATAAGAAACACAACCAGTATCTAATACCCAAGAATGTAGAACAAAAGTAGAAAGATTGATCTCAATCATAAATATACCTGAAGAGACAACTTTCTTAAGCTTTTTATCTTTTAGGCTAGCAAGATAAGATGGGCAGTTCCTCTTCCAATGTTTGTTGACTTCGCAATGAAAACATATGCCCTTATCATTGCTCTTCTTCTTGACACCTCCTTTGGCCTTTACTACATTAGTAGAAGCCTTCTATTTTTTGTTATTATTCTTCTTAAAGCCCTTTTTCTTACTTTTATAAAAACTGACAATAAGTACAAAATTGGGTTCCTTCTTAAGGCACCCTTCCGAAGTCTTAAGCATGTTCAACAGTTCAGGCAATATCGTGTCCTTCTAATTCATGTTGAAGTTCATAACGAACTGTGAAAAGTTCGAACTCAAAGATTGCAGCACCAGATCAACGCTTAACTCGTGGTCCATGACAAAGCCTAATTAGGCCAATTTTTCAATATACCCAATCATCTTCAGCATATAAAGGTTGACTGAAGATCCTTCTGTCATCTTGCTTTAATACAATACCTTAGAGATTTGATATCTCTCCACCTTACTTTAAGCACCAAATAACTCCTTAAGATGCAATATCATAGTAGATGCATCCATGTTCTCATATTGCCTCTGAAGTTCAGGAGACATGCAAGCTAACGTCACACATGTAGCTTGTTCAACGTCATCAATATAACGCTAATGTTTCTTCCAATCTTCATCGGTTGCGTCTGAACAAGGTTTTGATGGAGCAGGAGTATTAAGAATGTATAACTTCTTCTCTTGCTTAAGAACTATTTTTAAGTTTCATAACCAGTCCGAAAAGTTGGGTCTAGTTAGCTTGTTAGCATCCATGAAGCTCCTCAATGTCAGGTTGGTACTTATCTTCAAATTCAATAACTGAAAAACATAAAAGGAGCATATATTAGTTTATATCCAAAAATCAAATAAAATAAGACTTTAAAATTATTTGATTACTCCCATTATTTTATTCAAAATAATAGCCCTCACTATTATATCAAAAAATAATCAAATAATTTCTTAGTGGGCTAGGATCCTATTTAAAATTAATTGATCTTAAGTTTGCTTAACAAACCAACTAAAATTAAATTAGGTAGAAAACTACTTTTTAATCACATTTCATGTGACTCCTAGAATTGTTGGTGACAACTTTTGTCAAAATATATCACATATATTATTCCTAGCCCTTCCTCTAAATCTACATGATCGTGAGTTTACTCATCCAAATCATACAATTTTAGTTAAGTAGGACCCATTAATTTAAGATAAAACATATCCGAGTTATAGTGACCTTGAGTTTACTCAACCAGCCAAACTATAAACAAAATTCTTGTTTTATTCTCAAATAATGGAAGGCAACTATCACGTCCCTAACGTGTAATTAATAATTTATTTAGGGATTTAAAATGTCAAAAATTTCTGGTCTCATCAAAATAATATAATCTCATTATATTTATAATTTCAAACATAATCTAATTATGAAAGAAATTATTTAAAACTTTTGTTTGATTTTAATTACTGATTTGATAATAAATTTAGTTTAATAATTCAACTATTGAAAAATTAAATTAAATTCCAAAATTTTTCCTAATAAAAATTCTCTGTGAAAACAATTTTCAAAATTATAGTAAAACATTTTTTAAAATTTATTAGGAGTATCAATTAATTTAATCTCAATTAAATTAATTAAATTGAAAAATTAAGGTTTTAATATCATTTAAAAACAAATAAAAAGGGATGGGAGGGTGTTTGGAGTGTGCACTGCACGCACCAGATGATGACACGTGGGGTGCATGCACTACACGTGCCCCACGGTCAAAAGGGGTCTTCTGCTACAGACGATCTTCAAGGACGATGGGCTCGTGTCCCATACTGCCCGATCGTCTTCTCCAGAAGCGTCTAGCTCCTTTTGCAACTGCCTCCCCATCTTTCCATGCTTTTTAGAAAACCGATGCTTCCATTTCTCTCGTGTGATAAACCGCTACCCACGTTTTCAAACCAGTGCTCCCACGTTTCTTCAACAGCTTTCTTACTCCACCACCCTTGCTGTCGTAAACTGGTAGCCACCGTGGCTACCTTAGGTTGTTCAAGATGGCGTTGTTTGTGGTGTCGCGAGCGACGCCAGTGAGTGGCATCGAGGGACACCTGTGTCACCAGCGACGCCTTGCATTGCCACTGGCACTGGTCTCAAAGAGTGTCATCCAGTGACACCAACCAGTGGGTGGTCCGATTCACTGGGTCGTCGAGTTCCACAGATGGGCGATTCACGTAAACATAAAGGCAGTAAGATAATCACAAGCATATAGAAAGCATATTTTTCAGATCTAAAGTAACCAACAGACAATGGGAATACGCGTATGCATATAGAAAATAATTTTCAGAATAATCGCATACTTATATTTTCATAATTGTCACATGTAAGGCACTTAGCAGAAAACACACAAAGCACCCTTTTTCATTTAGATGCGAGAAAATAAAATGTGGGCATCTTATGCTATTTATCGAATGAGTTATTCAGACAATAAACACAAGCGCAAATACTTTCTCTTAAGCTTTTAGATTTTTCAGAACTCAGGGAAGCATGCATAAACACATTTCAGAAATAGACAAAAAAAGGTCTCGGAGAAAGACAAACCAGAAACATAAAATATTAATTTTTATCAAAATTAACAACAATCAACTAATTCAAGTTAAACGATTAACCTGGCTCTGATACCACTGTTGGAATCCAACCGTGATCAAATCATGGGCGCTGTGAAAAACAAAAAATTTACGGATTTCGAGCGAATCCCAATAATTGAATAAACTTGAATAAAACACAACACGAATTAGAAATTGTACCTTGTTCGTCTTCCTATTGAAATACTTTTGAAACTTTTTCCGATTGATCAATCATAAGCTGTCAAATACCCATCCTCTGACGGTATCCACAGAGCATTTCTCAAGACTTGATTTGAGAGGAAGAAGGCAAAGTGCTAGTTTCTAAAAGAGTTCTTCCCTTTTTAAATAGAAAAATCATAATGGTCTTTAATTAAAATTAAATTTCTTTAATTATAATTAAAATCAAATTAAATTTAAAATTAATTTAATTTAATTTTAATAAAATCAAATATCTCATATTTGATCTCCAAAATTTCTTAAACTTTATAATTAAGTCCAACTTAATTAAATTGATTTTTCTTTCACAAATTGCTCTTTGATATGTGACTCATTAAGTTTCTAATAAATTGGCAATGACTATAGATTACAATTCTAATTCTCAATTAGAATTAGATAAATTAAAACTTATTTTAATTTATAGAATTAGATAAATTAAAACTTATTTTAATTTATCTTTAATTATCTAATTAAACAATTCATAATTATAAATCATGGTTGACGCCTAGCAACATGTCATGATTACCCAAATATCAAGAATATTAAAGTGATTAACTTTACCTGTCCATGCATGACTATGATGTATAATTTAATCCTTTCGTCATTCAATATTCTAATTGGACAGAGGATGTATATAGTATCTACTTTTATCATCCAATCATGTTTGTTCTTGCTAATTAGTAATTGATTTATAATTAAAATTTGAAATCACTTTTTCAAATGTCAATTCACTCTAGCCAGAGAGTTCCATAAATCATTACTAATTAAGAATAGTAGAACATTCTCTCTAATTACTTTAGAGTGACGAATCCTATATTGACTTACTGAATTATCTCCATATGGTTCATACTGTATCCAATTACTACCGATTAAATTATCCTAGGACGATTTATAAGTAGCATCAAAACACAGTAATTCTCATACGAGATACCTTGGTAATCTTAAGTCTGAGGATCAATTATACAACTATCATTATGAGATAATCCACAGACACATAAGTAATATTCCATCCAGAATGCTCATAATCGGGTCAGTTCAGTGACTTATTCTTTAATAATCACCCACACATTATTTTAAGTATCTTTATACTTTAATTTATGAGATCAATTACTTTCTTCATAAGAAAGAAACATAATTTGTGCTAGTTTTACCGTTTCAATAATATCATGTCTTAATGAAACTACAACTAAGAACATTTAGGAATAATACATAAGTGTAATTAAAATTATGATGAGATCATAATTATGAGATTCAACTTATAGGAGTAGTGGAGAACTGTAAATCAAAGTTAAAATACAAAGATGGAAATATTTTTAATAACATAATAAAATTGATATTACATAAAAATGTGACTACTTTGCTTCATTATAACATGTTTTAGATAATTTCAAGTGATTCAATATTAAATTCATTTAAATCTAGACTAATTCAATTTAAGAAGACTCTTAGAGTACTTGAATTGATTAATTTGACAATTTTGTTACTTATTCAAAGTTGCAACATAATACTAAAAGCCAACTTTGTTTCTAATACTCTCATGTAAACTTAATTTTTTATAACTCTAACTGATAGGATTGAATTATCTTATATTTTCTTATGTACTTCCATATAATTTCAATCCTATTTTCAAGATAAAATGCTTAATTTGTGTTGACTGCTAGGTTGGATATGTTGATACATATTTGAGACCAAAAAGATAAGATTCTAAAGCAAATTGGAGCACAAATGTTTAACAAGGAAAAGGCACAAAATAAAAAAAGATTATAGCTTGTTGGTGGCGGCATAAAACAAAAATGAAGACACGAAGAAAAGAACGTGAGCTGCATAGACAATGGTGAAGTAAGGAGCCGCTCATGTGTACATAGGATGCATGCATGGTGAAGAAATGGCCATGAGAACAAAATGCATGCAGTTTGCTGGTGAAACGACATGCAGCGTGGAGGAGGACACAACCAAAAACTCAAGCCAAGCAATAGCCCCATTGACGTGAATAAAATGCAACGTCCAACACACAGCTTGAGCCAAAAAGGCAGCGCAGGAAGGATGTCCCAGGAGCACAAAATGCAACGCAGGAGCATGTTTGGCAAGTAGTAGAAACATTGTCGTTGGAGGCAAAGGTTCTGCGTAGGTCTTTAAAGAAGAATGAACAGCGGCGTGGCCACGAATATTATTTGTCCCATCAAACTATAGTACGGGGGAGAGTGGCGTGAAGAGAGCTAGGAGGGGGGATCCCCCTTCTATTTTTCGTTTCTTTTTCATAGTTGGCCATCTTTCTTCTTTAGTGTACTTAGGGTTTTGTTTTCCTCTTCTTTAATTTTCTGCACTATTATTTCTTGTTTTAGTCTTTAAATACTTGTTATCTTTGATGTATTTTGTTTAAATATTTTTGTTGAACCTTAGTTATTATTATTTGTTAATGAAATGCCTTGTTTTGGTTAATTTGAGTGTTCTCAATTTTCCAGCTTTTAGTTTGTTAATTTCTTTTGTTTTATTTAATTTTTCGGCCCTTTATTTTATTTATTTTATTATGTTATTAGTTTGTTTAATTTTTTTTTAATTATTTTAGTTATGTTTAGCTAGTTTAGTCTTAGGTTGGAAGTTAATGATGGAATTTTAGCTTAATAATTAAGAGAATTGACTTGGAATTAATTGGGTTTTGTGATTAAGTTTAGGATTGAATTGGAATTTCGAGAAAATATCATGAATTAGGAATTAAGACTTAGGATTAGCTGCCCTAGGTGTAATTCTTAGTTCAATTGCTAGGATTGAGTCATGTGATACGTAATTATCCTTGGTGATTTGCACAAGTGGCAATAGGCTAGTAGGATTTATTAGGATGCTTAATCAACTAGTCTAGCATTTCAATTTTCTAGGTTATATAGTCCGAGCTTGTGTGATTATGGCTTAGGTTAGTCCTTCCCTAGTATGTTAAATGCTGCTGCGTCGTTAAATCTAGAAAGCTTATTCTAAGTTGCCTCGTGGTTCGGGGTAGGTTTTCTATCGTATAGGACCTTTCTAAAATTAGAGGAACTGAGAGTTTGAGAGCTTGTTCAAACCTATAGGCTAGGATTGTAGACCAATCACAATTTATCTGTTTCTAGGATCAATTATAAGTCCAAAATCTCGAATTTATCTTCTGCCCAACTTTTCGTATTTGTTATTTGTTTCTTCTTTGTTTGCTTATTTGTCGTTAGTTGTCATGTTTATTTAGTTTTAATGTCTCTCAAATTCAGGTTTTCTTATTGTTTTCCTTTTAGACAACATTAGAATAGCTTTAGCGCACCTTAGCTCCTTATGGGATCGACCCAAACTTGCCCCGCTATATAGTAGTTAGGGTAGTTAGGAAATTTTATCATTTGAGAGTTTGCGACGACTCATTAACTTTGGCATCGTTGTCGGGGACCTGGCATTTGTGTTTTGGCCTTTTCTAGTGTTGTTTTTGTTTTTATTTTTTGTTTCGTTGTTCTTGGTTACCTTGTCTTCTGTTTGTTTTAATTTCATAGCTTTTTTTTCGATTGTTTAGCGACATGGCTTATTATCATATGCTTTTGATTATGTCCTTATTATGATGATGAGTTTCCATCTGTTGCTACTTTCAGGTTTGAGCATCAAGTGGTGGATTTCACACCTTTAGCTGCATAATTACCGGGGGATGATTAACAAGTTAAGGTATGTGAAGTTTGCTTATTTTTGGGTTATCCTTTTTGCAGTGTCTTATTTTGCAGGATACACAGTACAGGTTTGCTCCTCCACTAAAATACTATCAAGAGCAGTCCTACTTCTAACCAGAGCCTCCACCTCCACCATCACCACCACAATCTGATGAGATGTCTTTGGAGGAGATTGTAATAAGTTTGGCGATGAGCACTCTTCAATTCTAGTAGGAAACGAAGAGTAGTTTGAAGACTGTAGAAGATCAATTGATCCACTTAGTGGATGTGGTAAGGAACATAAAAGCCCAAATGTCGGCAAGAATTCTTAGCCTAGGTGGTCTGTTCAATTTTTGATCTAGCAAAAAGGAGCGATGAGTGAGAGTGAGAGTGAGCCTTGAACCAAGGGCATTTTGGC
>JANZXP010081175.1:0-29866 GCA_027576715.1 Erythroxylum flavicans
ATAAATGCAATATGAATCTCATAATTATAATCTCATTATAATTTCATTTGCAATGTACAATTATTCCATGGACTTTAGCATATACATCTAAACATGTACAAGATAAATAATGCCTTTAAATACTTTTTCACTAAATTACAATCAAATCGATTAGCTGTAGGGCATAAACAAAATTTATAATGTAAAAAATTCTGAGCAGTAAGAAAGCTTCGGAGTGTAAAATCCAAATTGTGCAACTAAAGTAGATCACATGTCCTTAACAATTTCATAATGGATCACAATTTGTACTTTCTTCTCATATGATAACTCATGACTAACATCCCGCAACTAATTTATCATGTTTAATATGTGCATCAAATTCTTTGGCATTATGTTTCAAACTTGATAGTGAGTGATCTTACTTTGGTTATGGAGGTACCTCCAAAATGTGCAACTAAAGTAGATCATATGTCCTTAACAATTTCATATTTTTAGAACTCGCGCATCATATTGTTATCCATACTACTTAACAATGTAATATGAGCCAAAGTGTAATATCCTAGTTTGATAATTATACTATGTAATGTGTTGTACATACATTTTATAAAGTATGCTTTATTTATGGTGTAATAGAGTAATTTAAGAGTTTAAACGTATTATTAAGGTTATAACAGAGATCGCGAATATACCATAAACGGTTCCAGACTTGACCAAAAATTTCTTCAAAAATTTTGGAAAACTCTAAAAAGCTATGGAATAGTCTAAACGAGCTTTAAAAGCCCTAAAATGTGCTTTAAGGATTTAGGGTGACACTTTTGAATGGAATTCGGATGATTTAAGTGAATGGTATTTTTGGATAAATAGCGAATCTGGGTAAATAGTATTTGCACTTGATAGTGATTTTGGGGACCCAATCCTGAAATTTTAAAAAATACCTGGAATAGGTATTAGAGTTTAATGATACTGAAATAGATGAAAAATAAGCTTGCTTGGATCAATTTTGGGAGTTCCAAAAGTATAGGTTTAGAATGCGATTTTTGGAAAGTAATAGGTATTAATGATTTTAAATCATTCAAAATTTTTTAAAAGCATCCAATCAATTAATATTGACCCTAATTAGGGTACTCTTGGTCAATTTGATGGTAAGACGGTTGCAGAATATTTTCAAAATTTAATTTGGTTAGTTGATGAATTAAATTCAATAAAGGGCAATTTGGTCTTTTTACAATTCATTAAGGATAAATTGGTCTTTTTACAAGAGGTGGGTGGAATAATGAGTCATTAAAAGAAGGCCAATTGACACATGTAATGCACTAAAGGGTATTAAAGGGCCAAAGTAACACAATTTGCTTCATTCTTTCAACATTAACATGAGAGACCAAACAAAAGGGAGAAAAGAAGGGAGAAGAGGGGGCATTAGGCCAAGGAGGAAAAGACAAGTGCAGCTACAATTTTTCATGGTTTTGGAGCATAAATTGGAGAGATCTTGTTCAATTGGAGGTACTCATCAAATACCCAAAAGATTGGAAGATAAATTAGTAAGTTTTCCTAACCTAAATTTCTAGTTTTGGGGCTTTCGAGTGGGATAGATTAATGTAAGATAAATGATGACTTTTGACTTGCCATGGAGTAGAGAAGAAGTTTGGAAGCATTTAAGGGTTGAATATGACAAGAGAAAGAGTTATGTTTAGTGAAATTTTGTCTTCGATTCTTGGTTCACTTAAACCAGTCCTATTTTTTTATCATAACTAGGCCTATAGATCTCCAAACTGAGTAATTTCAAATGGATCTGAAACCTAAGACATAGTACTAAAAATGTCTAGGAGAGACCTAGACTTAATTCTAGCTGAATGATATTAAAAATTGAGATTTATTATGGTAACCTGATACTGTCCCTGCGTTGAAGCAGCTTGTGATATTTGGTACATGTTTCATGATTTAGTAGTTGAAATGGCATTATTTTTAATTATATAAAAACTAAGGAAATAGGGGAACAAATTTCTAGAAGAGTTAAAAAGTAATTTGAATGTTTGATATGTGAAAATTAAGGAAAAAATGGGGGTACATAGGTCATAACCATGACTCTTCATGCATAATTGTGATATGGTGAATTAAATAGGGTGAGAATGTGTTTTGAAGAAATTAGTGAGTTATAATTGGTAAAAAATGGTATTTAAGTGACTTTTGAGGATATATTTGGAAATAAAGAACAATAGGTTAGCTTAAGGAAGTAAGCAGAAATATGATTAGCGTACGAGTTACGCGATTAAATACTAATCTTGAATTTGGTTAAAACAAATTATAGTTTTAATGTCTTATTTCTAAATTTGGAAATAAATGCCTTAGTGAAATGTGTTTTGTGTAAGTAAAAGAGAGGCACTGAATGCATGAATGTGCTTGGCGATAAGTTTCCAAAATAGTGAATGTATTTTAATTTTTTATATGACTAAAATTATTTTCAAAAGAATTAATTACATATGAGTGTTTTTAAATTGATTTTGCGCAAATGGTTTCTGTTTATGGAGACTAGCAAGTTATGAGTGTACTTTAAATTGAGTTTATGTAAATGGTTTTCATTTGATCATAAAATGAATATTTATCCTGAGTTTTATGCAAATGATATTTTACAAGTGAATATTGCTAGCATAAGTGTATGCTTTGGCGATATATGTGCTTTAATTTGAAAGTTAAATTTTATATGATTGGGAGTTATGTTGAAATAATTAAATTATGAGTCCTCCCATACTTGATTTAGAAAATAAAATGATGTCCTAAATGTAAAAGTTGCTTTTGCCTATCGTACAACACTAGGCTTTATACATGTTATTATACTAGTATATTTATGGCAGTTAATTTATTACGGGTAAGCGATGTAGAATCAACTCCATAAATAGTGGTTAACCAATCATAGGTAAGCAATATAGAGTCAACGTTGTGATTTGTTATGAGTAAGCAATGCAAAACTAGCTTCGTAACTGCCGGTCTATAACGGTTAACCTGTTACTGGTAAGCGATACAAAACCAACTCTGTAACTAGTGGTTAACTGGTCACGGGTAAGCGATACAAAACTAGCTCCGTGACTTTAGGCCTAGTGTACCTTATGGTAAAGAAACTTGTGGTGGGCTATGTTGAGTAAAGTCATAAAATAATAATATCATCACTATTTATTTTAAAAAATAATTTGAGAGGCACCGTATGATACCAATTCTAGTGGTTGACTTATTTTCAATATAAAAATTTTTAGAAAATTAATTACCTCCATTGTTTATTGGTTAAGGAAATAGAGAAAAGGAAAATGGAAACTTTTATATGATGAGTTTAATTTCGAAAAAGCCTTTCGAAATAGTATTTCAAAAAATTGAAATTTTGTTTTATGAAATGTTATTTGAGTACCCATTGTTATGATGTAAGAATGAATTGTTATGACAAGTATTTTACCATGAGCTTTACTACTGTATGAGAATATTTCAGTTATGTTATTATGAAAAGTTCAATTTTTCTTAGTAAACTGATTAACACTCACTAAGCTCGTTTAACTCATCCTTATTTTCATGTTTTTAAATAAACCACCCCAAGTATGCATACATGTACTGCAGTAATTGGGACTCCTCTACAGGATTAGTTGTATTGTTAGGTGGTGTTGTGTTTATCATCTTTCTTATGTATGTGTTTGCTTGAAATTGGCTTAATTTCTTGTATATATATAGTAAAGTATTTTTGGAAAGAGTTTAAAAGTGTGATATTGTAAACATCTTTAGGATTGTAAATCTCGTTTTCTTAATGAACTATAAGGGCTTTGATCCTCAATGATGTTTTTAAAATGTTGAGAATTGTATATTTTTGATTGCTTGTGATGTGAACCTGAGGTCTCATTCCAAAAGTTGAGATGATATGCGAAATATTAGAACTGTTTTAAAATGTGTTATATAGGTTTTTGAAAATTTTGGGAAGGTCAAAATACAACCATTATGCTGTCGAAACTTTTAGTAAAATGATAGAAAAAAATTCCCACTATATTCCACGCTTTTAACTTTTAAAGTATAAAGGGTTTTTAACAGTTGAACTGTTTGGCTATGCGGGAACATTCGGCTGAGTTAGATATCAATTAGATGGCTATCGTGGGGTTGCTAGGAGGGCTCCACTTTGGTTCCGGAAGGGGAACTCAAGGATGGATCCTTTCACAATGAGTTCTTATTCTTTTATATTTCTTAAGCATCATAGTCCTTTTGGTGTTGGGTTATATTACCTTCCTTAAGATTGTCTATTATTATGTTACGATTCTAGAGCCTCTTGCTCCTTCAGTATATATTGAAGTTTCATGCTCCAAATTTCATAATTATTACCATTTATTTTCTCAGTCGTTTTGTGTTTAATAACAATGTTCTTTGAAAAGTAGCCATAATTAAAATACTAAGTTTCTACAGTAAGAAAAAATAGTATAAATGTATGTTAATATCATATGATACATATACAGAATGAATAATCATATGTTAATTACCTACAAGTTAAAGATCATGTATGTTCTCAATCATCATTCATATGATAATTAAATGTAATTATCATAGTCAAATGGAATTGTCATGTAAAATAAGTATTAAGAAGTTGAAAAACACCAAGCTTAGTATATATAAACGAAATCAATACATGTAAATCAGTATAACATACATAGTTTAACACAAAATGATCACTTACCATGAATATCACCTAAATCTAATAAACCTTACATGAAATATGGTCAACTAGTTCATGTGATAAAGACCTTAAAGCTTGATATGTAGTCAATAGGATATAAAGTCCTATTGAATTTATTTATCTAAATTTCTCTCTTAAACATTATCAATAACTAACTATATATTTTTTTAATTAGGCAAATCTAAATTCCAGAGTATGGTTTGAGCTTACCTTTTAGTGATGGTGATGTTAAGAATAAAGTCCTTGATAAGATAATATTTGGTTATGTTAATTTAAATTATCTCTTTTTTGGCTATATTTTGGTGCTTAAATAGGAAAATTAATGTTTGTTTTGTTATAGGAGATGACAAATAGAGATTGCACCAAATTGGAGTATTATTAGTCAAAATCATGAATTTTGGAAAAAAATGGATAGATTACTATAGTGGATAAGGCGAGATCACACCTAATTCCAGTTTGATTGTAAGATCTAGAATTCAATTAGGGAACTTATTTATATCCCTATTATTTAAGAATTTAGATTTGTTTTAGATAGGAATTTTTACATGATAGAAGTAGACTAGGTTTTAACTAGGAAAACAAAAAAGAGGAACACAAGTCTATCACCTTCTTGAGCATTCTCTTTTTGTTTATTTTTAGTTTTCTCTCAATATTTTTATGTTGGAACTAAAGTCATATATGGCTAAATCCGAATATTATGATTCAAAACTCTAATTTTAACGTCGTGAGGTTTGATTCTAAACTTGTATTCATGTTTTAAGTTAAGTATTTCTTGTTTTTTGTTCTTATATATCATTAATAATTAATATTGATTAATTTGAAAAATTAATTTAAAGTTGATTATTCTACAACTATTTATGAATTCAGTGATCTATAATTGTCATTATGGATTGGTACATTTAGAAAATAGGTTATTCATGTATTTAACTTATAATAAACAAGAAAACCAAGTTGAATAGTTATAGCTATCTTCATTATTTAATTTAGGGTCTAGTCTTTTTCACTAAGCTTATTTATATCATTTAATTGATATGGAATGCTATCATACCTAATCAATTAATGATAAGTTTTGGTTTGAGATAATTAATTTAGGAAAATTTGGGACGTATTATGACTATCCTAATATGTTTCAAACTGATTGCTTGAATTATGAAAATTATTCTTTTAATACCAATTATTGATTTTACAATTAGATGAGATCTTTCCTTTGAATCAGAGTTAAGTACTCTTGAACTTGTCACTTTTATATTTAGTTAATTTATTTTGATTCCTTGTTAATTTTATTAAATTAGTTAATTAATCATAAACCCCACTTCATTTTGTTAGTATAAATTAAGAAAATAGTTTCTGGTTCTCTTGGGGTTCGACCTAGTTCCACAACTACTATAACAAGTTAGAGAATTAGAATTATTTTTGAGGGCTTCGGCAACTTAATCAAAATCTTGGCACTGTTATTACTAATCTCTTATCTTGTATAAATTGTTATTCTTAGATAGGTGAATTGCAATATAATCTAAAAATTGAGGAGACAACGTTATCGTTTAAGGAAAGAGACTAAGGAAGCGGTCATTCACCTTTAGAAGTGAAAGTTGAAATAGATTTAATAATTGGTGAAGACTTTAATTTCCAAGAAGTTTAAAGAAATATGGAAAATCCTAACATTAGAATGTTGAGGGAATTAGTAACACTAAATTTGAATCAACAACTCTTATACATATAATTTCTAAATGTGGAGCTAGCTTTCAAATTGAAATTTGATTTGATTCACTTACTCCCTATTTTTTGTGGTCTTATAGGTGAAAATTCACATAAACACTTGAAAGAATTTCGTTTTGTTTGCTCTAGAATGAAGCCATAAGGAGTAATAGAAGAATAAATTAATCTCAGAACCTTTCCATTCTCTTTGAAAGATAAGGCAAAGGGTTGACTATATCATCTTCCCTTTGGCTCAGTGACAACATGGAATAAGATGAGAAGGTTATTCCTGGAGAAGTTCTTTCCTACATCATAAGCAGCCAATATAAAAAGGGAGATATGTGGGATAAGATAATTCACCTAGAAAAAATTATATGAATATTGAGAGAGCTTTAAAGAGTTATGTGCAAGCTACCCATACCAAAGGATAGGAGTATGGTAGATGCAGCTAATGAAGGAGCTTTGGTAAACAAAACACCTAAAATTACTAGATAGTTAATATCAAATATGGCTGAAAATTCTCAACAGTTTGGGACCATGATGGATGGAGCTATTAAACATATGAAGGAGGTAAGTAACATGAACCTTGAGGATAAAATTTCATATTTAACTGTACTAGTTCTTTAAATGGCTATAGGTCAATTACAATCGACACAAGTGTGTAGAATATGCTCATTCTCTAGTCATCCCATAGATTTGTGCCCTACATTACAATAAGACTCCTTTTAAGAAGCTAATACAATAGGGGGATTTCTTAGTCAACCTTAAGGAAAATATGACCCTTATCCCAATCATTATAATCCAGGATAGAGGGATCATCCAAACTTTAGCTACGAAAATCAAGGAAGGTAAAAAAGATATCAACATCACAAATTTAGTAGACAACCTCAAGCTCTTATATTACTCAGTCCTAAACTTCAAATTCAGGTATGTCTTTAGATGAAATTGTTAAGGCATTTGCTACTAATACTCAACAGGTTCAACAAAGGGTGAGTCTTGAAGCAATTAGTAAAGTTACTCATTTGAGACCATAAGGTCACATGTTCAAGTCACGGAAATACTCTTTATAAAAATACAAAAGGAAGGTTGCCCATATTATGACCCTTCTAAGACCTTTGCAAAGTAGGGAGCCTTATGCACCGAGTATCTTGACTTTTTTGACTCAACAATTTCAACAAGAAATAAGTGTAGGTCCTTAGAACTTACGAAATTAGATCACTCAGTTAGCCACATCTGTTAGTAAATTAGAATCATAAACATCAGGAAAATTACCTTCCCAAATGGTGGTGAATCCTAAGGAGAATATGAGTGCAATTACTTTGAGAAGTGTGAAGGAAACTTAATTTGGATCTTCCTTACCAATGAAGGTATAAAAGCACAGTGAAGGAGAAAAGAAAGATGAACCTCTAACTCAAGAATTAATAAAGGTAAAAGATGATTTATCTTTATTAATATCAATTAATGCACATGTACCTCCTTTCATTAGTAGGTTGACACTACAAGAAAATATGTTTTAACGACAGAAATTACCGATGGAGAATAAAGATTTTTTGTCTAAAAACAAATTTGGTGATGAGAATTAACGACGGAAAGAGACTTTAGAGAAATGACTATAAGTAAATTTTAGCGACAGATATAAGGAATCTGTCGGTAAATTTAGCTATGCAATGTTATGTATCCATCGGTAAGTTTAGCAATGAAATTTTGTATTTTCGTCAATAAATTTAGGTAAATTTATCGATGGATTACAATATTTTGTCATTAAATTTGTGACAGATTCTTAATATTCTGTCAGTGAATTTACCGACGGTAAATTGTAAGTCCGTCACTAAATTTAGTAACGAACATATAAATTTTTGTCGCTAAATTTACCAATGGAAAGCATTATCTGTCGTAAAATTTTTACTGACAGAATATTGTAATTTCAGTAAATTGTAAGTTAGTCGCTAAATTTACTGACAAACAGATAAATTTTAGTTGCTAAATTTACCAACAGAAAGCATTATCCATCGCAAAATTTTTACCAACAAAATATTGTAATTATGTTAAGAAATATAGCTATGACAAATTTCAACCGCCATTTCTCACTTCCTACTTAAGTTTTTTGTTGATAATGTTTTGGTTTTTTTACATTTATTTTTTGTAAATAATATAACATTGATTGATAAACGTAAAGTAAACATTTTCATGATTGGTAATATAATAAAAATATTATAATGTACACGAATAAGTATCTTAAAAATAACTGTAAATTAAGAATTCATACAAAAACTTAGAGTAGCACACTATCAAATACATTCACTTATATAGAAGTTATGAAGGTGGTGAAGGCAAATGCTCTGATTGTTGTGATAAGGTCTTGTCCCTTTTCTTTAACTCATCCACCTCATTACAGAGCTAAGTTATGCACTCCATTAGCCTTTCTACTGTGCTCTCAAGCTAAACGACTCTCTCATTTGATGCGAACTACCTACTAGATCCAACTGTAAGGATGTGGAGGATTGCGAATAGCATGTATTTGTAAATAAACCTAAGCTGAATATCCTTCCACGGTGGTCCCTATCACCTATTGCATCAAGATATGCCTAACTTTTGTCAATAGTTTCAGAGTTCTAAGATTGTCATTCAATGCTTTCTTGTATTTGGTCCTATCATTATAATTGTTTATGTTAATAAGTAATAATTTTTAAAAATTAATATTAAAATATAGATTTTATATACATGAATTTGTCTGCATCAGGTTTTGATGAAGGTTACACCATTATGCTTATCGATGTGAGTATGCAGAAAAAGCTGACATGTTGTAGGCTTCCTGCCCATAGACTTTTCCTACATCATAATAAATTATTATAAGTGAACTAAAATTTACAAAAATTTTAGTAGAATTTTCTTTATTTTTATGATATTTACCCCCTGTTAGACAAAAAAAGTTACTCAACAACACAACCATTAACTACACTAGACATTGATAACATTATTATTCTCTATAATACACATATATTTTCATTCTAAATTTCAAACATCAAATTACATTGAAATCAAATTTCATACATCAAAGTACAAAAATCAGAATATAAGTGTAAAGTTTCGATACTTACAAGTTTCTGTGCATGCTCCTGGTGGTTCAAAGATCCTCCATTATGCACGGGTAGACTCTCTCCGTTTGATCCTCCACATCTGTTGGTAAAATTGCTCTCTGAAATTGACATTAACTTGGGTGATGCCTAATATTGCTGCCAACAACTCCATATTCTTTTAGATATATATGGTGGTCATACACCATTCTTGTGTATCGAACCAAGAATGTCTTTATAACGTGTACGAGCTCACCTCTCCCATACATTATAAATTACATCATCAAATTTTGAATCCAAAAAAATTTCTTTTTGAAAAGAAGAAAAACATACAATAAGTACTTATAAAAGTCAATATTTATCTAATTAATGTATAAAATTAGATAAAATAAAAAAGATTAAAGAATATATTTTTTGTACCTCAAAATCCTGATAGTAAAATCCTTTGACGCCTGAGAGACATTTTTCCATGTATAACCCTCAAGATTTATCCTCTCCTTGAACTTAGATGAGATAGTTCTGGAGCATGTTCTAAACAAAACTAACCTAATATATAAGCATTTTAGTATCATTTTCAAATTAAAACATATAATTTAAGTATAAACCTATGGTGAAATCATGCATGAATTACAAAAGTTTTAGAACTTCACTCACAGATTGTTGATAATTATGATGTAAGTTGTTCCATCAACTCCTTTAGCTCCAGGATGGAGGCCAACTTCGTCATTCGCAACATTTACCCTGATATCTCTGTTGGTGTATGGGTGGTGGATGATGTAGGGCTAGTGGATGGTGTAACAGCAGGTATAAAAGGTGACTATACATGGACTATAAGTCGGGAAGGTGATGCCTCATCTAGATGTTTGGAAATCGTGATAACCTAAACCTTGGCTGCAACAAATCTTGTTTTCTCTTTTTTGACATATTTTTAACATGAAATTCACATTTTATTGAATATTCAGTAATAAAACAATATAAATTAAACACAAATAACATTATATTGTTGATGCAATAATATATTTATTCATATAATATTCTATTACAAACATAAATTAATCGCTATCATCATTTAATTGTAATTCAAAATCATCATCATCTTCTTTTTTTGAAGAATTAGAATCAAAGTCAGGCTCCTCTTTAGATTTCTCAGCCTTCTTATCCTCTCCAGATGAAATTTCAACATATTCATTATTTGGATTGTTCAAAGTTTCATTCTCGTCACATGTTACACATGCATTTATTTCATAAACATCTTCCTAAAACGCTTCACTTTTAATTCTCTTATTTTCTCCTTTTCTATATAATTCAAAAACACCTCGAGGTTTTACTTTGAAACAACTAACCAATTTGACTTGTCTCATCATAAGCTAGGAAAAGGGACATAATACACTTGGATCACTTACATCGCCAATATGAAAGGTTCAAATTGTTTAAATTTTCTTCGCTGGCTGATTTCAACTAGATTGTATCGACTGAGCACTTTTGTTCCAACATTAGGAGTTGGATCAAACCAGTCACACTTAAATATCATACTCCATTTTATTGGCAGTACATGGCACTTAATTTTAAGTATCTTAATAATTTTACCATAGTAATCCATCAATTCTCCCTATCTGTAATCCCCAATATTTACTATTGCTATGCTATGATCATAATATTCTGTATGAAATTTGTATCCATTAACAAAATATACTGGATATAATTTAACAGTTTGCAAAGGTCCTTTTGCATGATCACATATGAACTTATTCTCTATTGGATTTTCTGATGCCTACACCAAAAAAAAATTTATATAAAGTAATATAATGCCATTTAAACACTTTGATATGATAATTCAACCATTTCAATTATTATAAGTAAAAACTTATATATTTCTCGAACTATTAAAGAAAGTTTTTTCCAACTTCTTTATCGATATCATCATATGTTGTTTCAGGAATTAGCTGGCATAACCATTCCTCGTATAATCTGAAAGCATTATTATGAATTTAGTTGTGAACAACACTAATTTTGAAAACTCAAATAATCAATTTCAAAATCAACTTAAACTTACTACACAAAAGTTAAACCTCTTGATAATTCCATAAAATGTAACCATGCAGTCTCTATTTCTTCTTTTGTTAACATTCTTCTTATTAAGCGTCCATATGTTCATCTTGGATATGTGAAAATAGATAAGTTACTATCAATTATCACCCGTTCACGTCCATCGTCATTACGAGGAACTTTTTTTCTCTTGGATGCACATGCTGCTCAAAATAACGTGAACAAAATGTAACTGCTTCCTCTCCTAAATAAGCATTACATATCGAAACTTCAACTCCAGCCTTGTTTTTTATATTTTTCTTCAAGTGATGCAAAAACCTACATTAAAAATAGGGTTATTACAATTCTGTGATTAAGACATGCTATAATTTTTATTTAAATATTAACTATAATTACCTCTCAAAGAGATACATCCATTGATATTGAACTGGACTGGCAAGTTTAACCTTATTTGCTAAATGTATGAGTAGATGCTCCATGCAGTCAAAGAAGCTTGGAGGGAAAATCCCTTCCAATTTGCACAAGATAACTGAAATTTTCCTTTCTAGTTTTTCCATTTCAGCCAACTTTTTTGAAAAACAAACTTAATTGTGTTATAAAACCCTATTCGATAGCAACTCTCGAAGTGCAATTGAAATTAGCCCTTGCATAAACACATGACAATCATGACTTTTCATCCCAATTAATTTGTACTTCCTCATGTCCACATACCTTGCTAAGTTTGAAATATAAGCATTGAGAAACTTTAGGCTTTTCAACCATTCACAAAAAATTTCTTTTTATTTTTATCTAAATTGTAACATGTTTTGGATATTTACCGGTACAAAGATCTTTATCTAACTCATTCCTTCTATAAAAAATTTTCATATTAGCTCATGATTTTACTTTGTCCTTTTTCCTCCATTCAATGTTTATTATGGTGTTGAACAAATTGTCAAAAATATTTTTTCAATATGCATCACATCTAAATTAGTTTTCCAATATGGCAAATCCCAAAAGGTACTTCATTTTCTCCAACCAAGTTTTTACTAACGTTTTTATTAACTTCTTCAGCTTCAAGTTATGTAACTTTTAGTAACCCTAATTCATCAATCTCTTGCAATATATTTTCAACAACTTTGTGAGGTGGAAGAGGTGTTTATACCATCGTATTCTTCATGAACATTTGTTTATTGCATTTAAATGGATGATCTGGAGAAAGAGATTTCCTATGGTTGCTAACCTAAGATGTTTTGAGCCCATTAGGAAGATAAAATGCATCAGAATCATTGCCATAGTAAGGACAAGCCAATTTCCCTGTTGTGCTTCATCTAGATAATGTAGCATACATAGGGAAATCACTAATATTCCACATCAATGCTACTCTTAACAAAATTTTTTATTTAAGAGACACATCATATGTCTCTTCACCAAATTCCCAAAGATGATTTAATTCAGATACTAATGGTTGTAAGAATACATCAATTTTATGCTTTGGATTCCTACGCCCTGACACATTCACCATTAAAAACATATATGCCTCATTCATACACATCCATGGAGGCAAATTATAAGGAGTAATTATGACTGGCCATGATGAATATTGTTGGCTGGATTGACCAAAAGGTTGTAATCCATCTGTAGGCAACCCCATCCAAACATTTCAACTTTCAGTTGGAAACTTAAAATGGATATTATTGAAATGTTTCCATGCGAGTGCATCTGATGGATGACTCATTATTCCATCTCAGTTCATATTCATTATTCCATCTCATATGAGATGTAGTAACATCAGATACATACAATCTTTGAAGTCTCATTGCTAGCGGGGAATAATACATTCACTTATAAGGTAATGATTTCTGTTTCATAGTACGTTTTCTAAGTTTGAACCTAGATTGACCATAAAATTTGCAGTCTTCTATTTCCACATGATATCTCCAAAGTAATATACATCCCAATTTGCAATAATCAAAATTTTCAACTAGCAAACCAAGACCCCTAATAAGTTTCTTTATATTGTAAAATTTATCAACCATTTTATGATTAGGAGGTAATAATTCATTATACCAAGCAAGAATTTTATCAAAACTTTAATCAGAAATATGCCCTTCAAACTTTAGGTTCAATATTCAAGCAATTGAAGATAATTAAGTCATTGTCTTATAATTTCGCCATAATTATTATTTAGCTGATTTTAGTAAGTCAAAAAACTTTTTTGCATGTAGGTTTAGTTCTTCTTCAAGATTTTCTATATTTGCCTAAAAGGTATAACGGGCTGCATCATAAACCACTTGGATGTAAGGACTTTCAATTTCACCCACATTATTTTTTATAAATCCAGTCCCCTTCAAATCCATCCATATTTATTAACAAGTTTACTTTATTACCCTTAAAGTGCTGCAAATTAATGGCTCCCTATGTCACGTCCACTCAAAATAATTTGGAACAAACCCCTTTTCTTAACAAATGGAGATTCAATTTATCAATAGGAAGAAAAAGAATATATTTGCACTTTTTACATGGACATTTGATCTTTGGACCATCCATATATGTAGGTGGAGAACATGCATAGTGAATAAAAGCTTTAACTCACTTAACAAACTCATGATTAATGAAACCATTGGGTTTTAATCGTCTATACATCCAAGATCTATCAACATTACTCATTTTTGTAAAATTGTTATTTAAAAAGGTGATTGTAGTAAGATATAATAATCATCACAGTAGTGTCTATATTAATCTTATAGAATACTTAATCTTTACTTTACACATCATTAGATCCTTCATTTCCCTTAAGTCTTTACAATTCTCTGACCATTTCCCCTCTAAATTGAAATCAGCCTATCCTACTTTATGATTTCACAATTAGATAACTCAATCAGAACCAATTCCACCTTAGTGATTGGACAATCACCACACTTTAAGTCATAAGAACCTTACAATCATAGAATAAATAATTAGGAAAGATAAGGTTTTCATCTTTATTATCTTTGATATATCTTAATACGATATAAGCAACCTACAAATGAACTATACTTGGCTTATCGATATATTGACTTAATTGATGGACAACATATGTGAGTATTAGTCAAATAAAGTAATTTGCCAACCATTATCTTATAAGAAGTGACATTAAGAAGTAAAAAAAGCACCTACATATTGTTTTTCTAACTTTATATTAAAATAAAATAGTGGAAATCAGTTTACAATAAATCAAATCAGTGGAAATTAAAGAAGCACTATGCCATGTGACATTGTTAGACCAGATGAATCGAGAAAGTAAGTTCTCGCTGTAACTCCTAGGCACGTGGAAGTTTTCACCGATAAGCCTCATGAGAGATGCATAACATATTTTCAGCCTATATACCATCATAGGGGTTTATTATGCTAATAATTGTCTTTTCAATTATGTGAATTTCTTATGTTAATGATAAGTTTGATTTAATCACCTACAAGTTCATTTACAAAGTTTGATTTTAATCAAGCACTATGGTACGTGGCATTGTTACACCAAATGAATCGAGAAAGCAAGTTCTCGTTGTGACTCTTAGACTTATGGGATTTTTCACCAATAAGCCTCATGGGAGTTGCATCATGGGTTTCTAGCCTATATACCATCCTAGGGTATGCAAAGGACTATCATGTCAATTATGTGAATTTCTTATGTTAATATTAAGTTTGAATTAATCACGAACAAGTTCAAGTCTTTATGTTTCAATTTAAACAATGCCTAAACATAAATACTTAGACTATTAAACCCTAGCCTAAAATCTCATTAATCATTGTTATAGGTAAAATTGCAAAGAACAACATAAAATCGATCACGTTATAGACATTACTTAGTTGACAATTATCGATGCTCTCTAACACAGAACATAGCTTGCAAGAAAGACAAAAATATAAAAATTAAGGACCCTACTATTGAAAAGGCTAACTAATCACTAACCTTTGAGATGTAGATGAACGCATTACATGAAAAGGAGCTTACTTTAATAAGAAGAGGTGTGATTTTTAAAGTCTTTAAGGGGGAGGAAAATTATATATAAGACCTACATAAGTGAGAGTGATGAGGATGATATAAATATAATAACAAAGAAATTCAAGAAAAATTTAAAGATTAAGAGAGAAAAGTAATCAATTTTTTTGTATCAATCTTCTACATCCAAAGATAAAAAGAAATTCCATGTATATAGATAAAATGTGATATAGTTTTAAGTTATAGGAAGACTATCTATGTATAACATTTTAATTGGAAGGACTTCCTTTTGTACTAATTAAGCAATTTCTTATTTACATCAACTATTAATGAAGTTTTCAACTCCAATTTGAGTAGGAGTTGTACTTGGAGACCAATGATCTCAAAATAACATTACACCACCTTCTTTAAAGAAAAGAACGTAATGTATATGATGAATATAGAGGAATTAAATGCTAGGAATTTGGAAAAAGAGATTAAAAGGGAGCGAAATGGTGAAATCAAATAAGACATAGTGGTAAAACCTAAAGGGTTTAAATCACTAAAAATCAAGGCACAAGTAGATGAAACTATGAAGTCCTGAAGAAATGTTTACTTTAACATTTAGCCAATTTTTTGTGGAGTGCAATTGATATGCCTAAAGTAAGGAAGTAATTTTTAAGTTGTTAGAAGCATTCTTCATTAAATAAGTTAACGTTTGATGTGACTAACTAATGTGGTATAGTTAAAGAAAGAAAATAAAAATGGAGAATATATGTGGACTTTACAAAATAAAAAAGGGCATGCTCAAAGAATAATTACACTTTATTAAAGATATATCAATTAGTAGATGCTACTTCAGTCCTCCATACTTTAATCTTCATAGATGCCTACTTTTGACCAATTCATATAAGATGAATGTAGTAGAAAAGGAGAAGACATTATTCATCACTTATAATGAGATACTGTCATAGAGCCATGCCTTTTAGTATGAAGAAAACAAAGGTTAGTTAACATGGTCTTCTATAAGTAACTATAGGAATATGTAATCCTATGTTAGCCGCATGATATAAAGATAAGAAGGGATGAAGATCATTTTACCAAGTTAACATAATGCTTTACAACCCTAAGAAAATGTGACATAAGCCTTAACTTTAAGAAATGAACATTAGGGTTAAGGGAATGGGTAGGTGAATTCCTCAAATTCATGAACACCCATAGGAGAATAAAAGTTAATTTATAACAAATATAAGGTTATATTGTCCATGGAAGCATTAAACAACAAATGAATTTTAGTGGAATAAAGAGTGTTAGTTATCTAATAAGTCCAATTACAAACTGTAAGATTAGGAAAATTATTCTACATCTATATAGCCATTTTAGATACTTCCCTCATCTCTGTTTTGATTAAGGAGAAAGGAAAAGCTTATATATTATGTAAGCAAGATATTATAAAACCTAAATTAAGTTGAAGTATCTAAAATATAAGAAAGTAGCTTATTCACACCAATGAGGTAACTACTTCACACAATATGATGTATCAGAAATACATGTAAAATGATCAATTAATCTTAAAGAGTTTGATGTTAGGTAAATACCAAAAATTGTTTAAAATTCCAAGTCATGGTAAATTTTACACTTAAATTAACATCATTTTAAGAAAAAAGATGAAACCATTAAGAATGAAAAACTAATATGGAAGATGTATATAAATAGGGCCATATGAGATGGAGTTAGTATGTACTAATATATTTGGAATAACAATACAATATATAGTTTCACATTAATATAAAATATCGAATAATGAGGAGAAGTATACGGTGTTGCTATTTATGTTGTAATTAGCCTCTGAATTGTAGATTAAGTCCATAACAATAAGTTTAGACTAATCTAATGGTAAAAGAAGTTAAGCAGGAAAAGTATAAAGAGAAGTTTGCATAGATAAAAGAATACACACACACACATAAATATTGAGTCACCTTAAATTTTCAAGCTAACTATTTACCCAAATTAGGAGTAATAGTGATGTTGTGTGAAACTGGATAATTTTAATGAGAAATAGAAAAAACTAATGCCAACTCAAATAAATCAAGTAGGTATTACTAAGGAAAATGAAACATATCAGACATACCCATTCAAAAAATATTTATAAGAGGGAAAATTTTTAGATGATTGAAAACAGGTGAAAAAGCTCTTAGAGTAGGCTCCATGGTATTTAGTTATATACTTCCAACTTTTTAGGAGTCTTTTACCTTGTTATGTATAAGATTAATTCAAAAGAGGAACTAAGATGTTTTCTTACATTAATACTTGGAAAGGCATGTAGAGTGCATTAGGGAGGATCATCCTTTGAATATAAAAATTTAAAACGTAGGTACTTTGGCCTATAATTTGGAAGGATGTTCAATAATTTGCAAAAGAAAAGAAAAAGAAAAATGTCATAGGTATTCCAACCTGCATCAGTCACATATGGTTGATTATGCTACATTATATAATGTTATCCCTTTCATTCAATAGGAAATGGAAGTCTTTGGGTCAATTCAAGCTTATATGTAGAAACTCAAATTCCTCATGGTTGTGGACATTGATTACTTTACAATGAGGTGGAAGCTAAACCATTATCCAATATGATAGAAAAATATGTACAAAGTTTTTTAATAAACAGGTATGAAATCCTATAAACAATCCAGATTAGAAATCACATCTATCATCCTCTTACAGAACTTTCATCGAACACTTAGTATGCTATTGAAAAATAGCACTACTTTGTTTTAAAACTACTGATTCTGATGCATTATTCACCAACACAACCACCCAACAACAAAAAATGACTTATTAACAACCCAAATAAATGTCCCCCACAACTCAATCCATACTAAAATCAACATATCCAACATAACCGTTCACATACAAAAATTGAAGACAAAAAAAAACATAAGAGTAGTCAATGGACAACCAACTTCCACAAGAATATCCCAACAAAATGGAAGCAATGGAAGAATGAAAGAAGATGAGCAGATGGAAGAAGATGTGCAGAGGGGAATATGAAGACCACCAAAAAATTAAAGAAGATGACAAGGGGCTTCGAGTTTTATATTTTTATTAATAATAAAAAAATGTCGTTTTACTATAAATTTAAGCAACATTACTGACGTCGTTTGATTTGACTGACAGAGTTATTTCTGTTGGTAAAATCTGTCGCTCATTTCTCCTACCAAACATTGCTGCTTATTTTTACGATGATTTTTACCGTTCTGTTGACAAAGTTTGGCGGATAAATTCCTCCACATTTACCAACGAAATTAAATCTTTATCACTAATTTACTATAAAAATTTGTTTGTCAGTAATTTTTTATTAGTAATTTGTAATTTTCTTGTATTGTGGCTAGATTAAAAGAAGAGAAATATGAAAGAGAGATTCTAGAAACCTTCAGAAAGGTGGAAATCAATATACCACTTCTATAAGCCATCAAGTAAATTCTAAAACATGCAAAGTTTCTAAAATAATTGTGCACAAATAAGAGGAAGTTGAAGGATAAGGAGAGAATAATTTTATGTAAGAATTTATTAGCTGTGATAAATAGAAAAGTACCGAAAATGCAAATATCCCATTATGTTTACACTTTGATAAGAAAAATAAGCGTGCCATACTAGACTTAGCTGCATCAATTAATGGCATGCCATACTCAATTTACTGAGCTTTAAATCTGAATTCCCTGTAAAAACTACTGTGATTATTTAGCTAGCTGATCATTCTTATTTGCATCCTATCGGTATTATTGAGGATGTTTTAGTCTAAGTTAACGGTTTGGTATTCCTAGTGGACTTTTACATCTTAAATATGGATGGAGATAGTGTTGAGCATTCAACTTCGCTTTTGTTAGGAAGGTTGTTTACGAAGATGACCAAGATTAAAATCGATGTGGATAAAGGTAATCTTTTCACTGAGTTTGATAGAGAGATAGTGAAGTTCAATATTTTTGAAGCAATAAAGTAACATAATGATTTTTGATATGTTTATCATAGGGATATTATGGATTAATTTATGTATGATATTTTTAAAGAAGAAAGTGTTGATGATGAGTTAGAGTTTGATGCTAAACTGGAAATGAATGAGCAAGTTAATGAAACTTGTGAAGTTATATAATCATTATCAGCAATGCCAATAGATTCGAAAACTTAGATGCTAAACTTATTATAACTCACTAGAAAATATTAACTTCTGTTTTATAGGTTCTAAAGACAGAATTGAAGGGTTTACTTGATCAAATAAGTATATATTTTTGGGTGATGGAGAGTCATTACCTACGATCATCTCAAAAAGGTTGACTATAGTGTAAGAGGAAAAACTAGTAACATTACTTAAGGAGTACAATAGCTAGACTTTAGTAGACAAAAAAGGCATTAGCTTGAAAATTTGCATACACATGATTCTTTTAGAAGAGAGTGTTATACCAATAAGGGAACTCCAAAGAAGACTCAATCCAATAATGAAATATGTGGTAATAAAATAGATTCTAAAAATTTTGGATGTAAGTATAGTATACCCAATTTCAAATAGTGAATGTGTGAGCCTATTACATGTTGTGTCCAAGAAAATTGGTATGAAACTGATACAAAACTAGAATGATGAGTTGGTACCAATGAGGGTACAAAATCTTTAACAAATATGCATAGACTTTATAAAGCTTAACTTAGCCATTAGAAAGGACATTTTCCATTACCCTTTATAGATCAAATGTTATAAAGACTTGCAAATAAATCGTATTTTTACTTTTTGGATGGTTTTTAGGTTACTATCAAATAGCAATTGCTCAAGAAGATCAAGAAAAGACTACCTTTACATGTTCTTTTGGAATGTTTGCCTTTAGGAGAACACCTTTTGGTCTTTGTAATTCTTTAGGTACATTTCAAAGATGCATGATGAGTATTTTTTGAGTATATTGAGAATTACATTGAAGTATTCATAAATGATTTCACTGTTTATGGAGATTCATTTGATGATTGCTTAAATCATTTATCTATGATTCTCAAAAGATGCATTGAAACAAATTTGGTGTTAAATTATGAAAAATGTCATTTTATGGTATATGAAGGCATTATTTTGGGACATGTGATTTCATCCAGGGGTATAGAAGTTGATAAAGCAAAAATGGATTAAATTGTGAACTTACCTTGCCCTACAAATGTAAGGAAAGTTTGATCTTTAATTGGATATGCAGGATTTTATTTCAAGTTTATTAAAGATTTTTCTATGATCGATGTACCATTATTAAAGTTACGATAAAAAGACGTTTCATTTGAATTTGGAAAGGAGTGCAAGGAAGCTTTTGACAAACTCAAGGCATTATTAATAAGTACACCTATTATTTAACCACTAAATTGGGCTATTCTGTTTGAGATCATATGTAACGTTAGAAATTATGTAGTGGGAGTTATTTTAGGCTAAAGGATTGGGAAACAAAGTCATATGTCTATTATGCTTCAAGAAAATTGGATGACACACAATGCTATTATTCTACAACTAAGAAAGAGCTTTCAATAATTGTTTTTTCTTTAGATAAATTTAAATCTTGTTTGCTTGGCTCTAAATACAATATTGAAATACCTTTTGGCAAATAAGGAGTCCAAACTGAGGTTGAGACAAGGAATTTTACTACTTAAAGGGTTTGATTTGATAATAAAGGATTAAAAAGGGGCCAAAAATTTAGTAGTAGACCATTTGAGTAGCTTGGTAAGAAGTGAAGATGTTTTACCTATTTCTGAAACTTTTTCTAATGGGCAATTGTTCCAAATGAAAGGTATGGTTCCATAGCATGTAAACCTTATTAATTATTTAGTTATTGGAACTTTAACTTATTAAATTAGTAAGTCTAGGAAGGAAAACATAAGAAATGAGGCAAAATATTATGTTTAGGATGAACCATACATATAGATGTTCTGTTTTGATTAAATTATAAGGTGATATGTGCCAAATAATGAATAAAATTTTGTATTAGGTTTTTTTTCATAATTTTATATCTAGTGGTCATTTTGTCCCCAAACAAACTGCTATAAAAGTTTTGGATAGTGAATTGTATTGGGAGACTTTATTTAGAGATGCTTATGTATTTTGCAAAATTTCTGACATATTCCAAAAGATTAGTACATTATCTCCTAGAAATGAAATAACAAAAACCCCAATTCTTGTATACTTTTCACTATTGATTATATTTAAAAGTTAGTGGTAGCAAAAGATACTAAAATTCATGATTTTATAGCTATTGGAGGATTTATAAAGTCTAATATTTCTAATACAATTGGAGTTCCATGAGCTGTCATTAGTGATCAAGGAAGCCATTTTTGTAATAGTGTGGTGGTAAAGTTGTTTTAAAAATATATAGTAAGTCATTGAGTAGCTACCGCATACCATCCACAAAAAAATGGAGAAGCAAAAGTATTAAATAAAAAGGTGAAATACATTTTATAAAAGACCGTGAATCTTGGTTGAAAGAATTGGAGTTATATCTAGATGATGCTTTTTGGGCATACCGTACAACCTTAAAAACATCGATAAGAATGTCTCCTTATAGATTAGTTTCTAGTTAAACTTGTCATTTACTGGTGGAGATTTAACATAAAGCTTATTTGGTGGTGTAATGCTGTAAAATAAATTTAGTAAAAGCTAGGGAAGAAAGGAAATTGCAATTACGAAAAGCTAAAGAAACTAAGGTTGGATACTTACAATAATTTGACAATCTACAATGCCATTATAATATGATGTTAAGGAAGCAATTTGAGGTGGGAAATAAAGTGTTATTATATAATTATTGATTAAAATTTATGCTAGGTAAGCTACGTTCTAGATGTCATAGCCCTTTATCGTCTCTAACATATTTTCTTATGGTGCAATGGAAATAAAAAGTTTAGATATAGGAAGATTTTTAAGCTAAACGAATATATATTGGAGCCATTTTATAAGGAGATGATAGCTTTAAGTGTGGTGGATATTGATTCGGAACTTTCACCATATGTAGAAGTTTGAGAAGAAAAGCCCTGTTGAGTATAACGACGTTAAACAATTTTGTTTTTTGGGAGGCAACCAAAAATATGATAGTTTTATTAATTTTGTTTAGTTATATATAGTTTTCATTTTCTTGTTTTTTAGAAATTAGTTTATTGGCATAAGGGGAAACGTGTCTTAAACTTTTAAAGCACTAAATTTCATAAGGAGTGGTCATGCCTTATGTAATTCAATTTTTAGGATTAAAGACACAATTCTAGAATACTAAATCTTATAAGACGAGATCATGCATTGTACAATTTAGCTTTCTAGAATAAAACCCCTAAAATTCCAAAATATGAAATCTTATAAGGAGAGATCACGCCTTTATGTGATTTAGCTTACACCTTATAAGATTTAATATTCTAGAATATAACCATGATCTTTCCTTCTGAGATTTATTATTTAGGAATAGAACCCTTAAAATTCCAAAATACTAAATCTTATAAGGCGAGATCATGCCTTATGTGATTTCGCTTTTTAGAATAGAACTCGTAAAATTCCAAAATGCTAACATTTATAAAGCATGATCACGACTAGTACCTATTAGTAGTCTATTTGGTTTCAAAGAAACTTGTAACTATTTTTCAAAAATAGTAATATATATATACCTCTAAAAAATATAACAACACTAAAATAAAATAAAATATAAAATTTATTTCATAATTTTTGTTTAATTAAAATATTATTCTTGTTATTAAAAAAACAAAACGAAACCCCCAATTCTTTCATTTTTTAACCATCAAGTGTCCAACAAACATGTCCAACACTAGATGCAGTGCCATCATCTCCTAAATATAACAACTCTACATTCAAAGCACCGAAAAACCAAATGCAGGACTATCTCCAATCTGCCACACACACATAACACTTCTAGACTAACTACAACTCCAACATTTATACCCACTAGCATTGTTTTAATGGTCTGTTTATTTTACTTTGTTTTATTAATTACTTTTAGCTACTTTCATTTTAATTATCATTTTAGTTATTATTAGATTGTTTTAATTATTTTTCGAATTAGTTTTCTGTTTATAATTTTCATGTTTATAGGATGCTCCTAAGATATTACTAGTACCATAACGAGGGGCAACTATACGATGAATCCAACTACACAACATCAATCTGTTATAAGACTTGCAATCAGTACCATTAAGAAGTGTGCTTGGGTAACGAAACACACCTTTATCTTGCCATTAACTAAATCATACTTGTGCAATTATCTCATGTTCAACTCTAAAGAAAGAAAACAACAGTACACTGCTTTTAAAACCCCACATATTAATATGGGTAAGTATCATTAGAGGAATTACATATTAAAAATTTTGATGATTTGCTTATTGACATGAGTTGGAGATATTTTGTGATAATTTGTCGCCTAATATTTATTAAATTAACTAGTGAGTTTTATATTACCTTCAAATATGATAAATTGGATAATTTTGCTTTATATAGTCCTCATATAGTACAGTCAAACTAATAGGTGTCGAATTTAAATAGAACATCACTAATTTTAATTTGGCCTTATGATTAATAGATGAGGAATATGCTAATTCATCTCAATACAAATAATTTATTATAGAAAATGGTGATTTTGATTCTTTTAGAGAATGGAAATCAATATCTTTTGAGTCGTTGGTTTATCATCCAAGTAAATCTAACGGTAGTTGTCCTAATGAGATTAAATGGATTTATATGCAACGTTTATTGGCTTTTAATTATTTAGGATGGAAGGCTACAACGTGTACTTGCACTAAAGCCAAAATTTTCCTTATTTGTTATATGGTAACCAAAGAATGCATTAATTTAGGTACTTGGTTAGCAATGCAATTTAACACTATATCTCTTCTAACAAGAATTTGTGTCTTGGTTCCCCTATCATTCATATGGCTATTAATACAAATTTGTTTGATATGACTAACACAAATATGCATATCAGCTGTGAGATGGAACTGTTGGACATGGCTTGTTTAAAGATGATACAATTACCTAAGAAATAAAGGAGAACATTTTATTTTATGCCATGTGACCTCTATAGAGAGGTTTATCATCAACATAACAAGAGGATTGTGATATTCCACCACCTTATATCTTTCGACTCCACTAATCTGACATAAGTATCATTTTTTCCTGAAGAGATTAGAATGTAAAATTTCTAAACCTAAGAAAAATTTGGATGCTCTGCTCCAATTCATGGGTGGTGATATCTCTATGTCCGCCGACATTATAGTAGATCTCATTGTAGATGCTCATAACTTAGGAGAGTCTTCTACTCCATGCTTTATTTTTTTTTTGAATATCTTTGTGGCATGTGAGCATCTTGTGTATACATTGGGGACAATTTATAATTTAGGTGTGGAGGAGCAAGCATATATATTACAATGAACTATGTGATTTGTGCTTGAACTGATAAATATTATGATTCATATATTAATTACTCATCATAATAGCCTCATAAATTTTTTATTGTTGTTTATAAATATTCCTTAAGTTAGGACACATTTTTTATTTAAGTTATAATGTATGAAAGAGAAAAGCATGATTAGTGTTTTTCATTAAATTATTTTAAGTATCTCCTTGGTTTTATTAAATGGCCGTGTGCAAGACTTGATGCATTTTAGTGCCTACTTGAACTTTAAGCCTAACAACATTCATCTCATTTGTGCTCATATATATCCATTTGTTGTGTGATATCAAACATAGCATGTTTATGCTAAGACTTGCTTTTGAATACATGTTGAGACTAAATTTTTTATGAATTTGGGTATAAAAATGATAAAGGCACTTAGGATAACCATTTTTGACCCAAACAAGCCTACCTTACTGATAAGTGTAAATTGCATCGTGTTTTAGGACATAGTTTGATATGAGTTCATCCTTTAATCAGATCATTTAGTATGTGTTTAAGTTAGAATTGTGTTAGTTTGTTAACTATTTGAGTTTTAAGTGTTTTATAGGTTAGTACAAGCTTTTGAGCTTAAATATTATATTTTTGCGGTACCTTGATGTGTTTGCTAGTATTTCAGGGTCAATATCAAAAAACTGAGGAGTTTCAGAAGACGTATGACCCATGATCATGGCTTATTAGGCCACGATGACAGAAGGCTTAGATGTAGGTCACGACCTGCATCGGCCAGATGCACAGATGCTTACAAACTTCATGTTTTGAGGGATTTTTTGGACCTTTTGGACCCTAGAAAAAGCCTAGGGTTACCCAAAACACAAAAGAGTATAAAAAGAACATTAAGAGGTAGAGAAATGAGCTTTACATTTAGCCACTCTTGGAAACCTTAAAGAGAGAGAAAAAGAAGAGAGAGAGAAGAAGGAGAAAAAGAAGTGGATCTCGACGCTGTAGCTCCCCGGATCAGGTAGTCTCCCGATGCCACTGCCTTCCTGATTTTTCTGACCTAAGTTCTAACTTCTATTCATTTTCCTTTTTCATTTAAAGGTATAAATTTGAGATGGATTGTATGGAAATAGATTTCGTGTTGCTGTTAATGTTCTAAACTCTTCTTCAAGATTTTACTTTAAGTTAATGTTGATTTAGTTATTTTTATGTTTATTGGTTTAGTTGTTGTGATTGATTCATGTATTTGCATGTTTTAGTAACAAACTAAGACAGTGAGTTAAATAAAAATGATTAGATTGGATTAATGAGAGTTAGGTGATCTAATTGACCACTTAGTTAATCTACTCAGTAACTTTATAGAGAGAGATCCCGTGCGAGACTTGATTGTTTATTAGAGAGCTTTAGAATTAATTAGAATTTTGGGTACTTTGTGAATTGATAAATTGCAAGTTCTATAATTTGATTAGGTTTACAATTTAGGGTTTAATGGTTATAACTCGAGAGAGAGTAATCAACCCAATTATCATTTAGAACTAATATTCCGTAAACACATAAATGGCTAAATTAGCATTAATGATGGTAAAATCCCCTCTCTCATAACTTGATTAACTTTCTTGACGGGTTTCCATCGTGACTTGTGTGACTGCTCCGTTTAATTCTATCTTGTTGAATTTTTTGCTTTAAAATTCTTGAATCAATTTCTAGTGTTTACTTTCTGTGTTCACTTGTGCAATGTCTATCTCTTTTTATTCTTCTCTTTGAGCCTTAGACGACTTAGGATTAGGCTATTACCCTCTTCGTGGGATCAACCCTTCAATACTATAAAGTACGACCTATGCACTTGTAAATTATTGAGAGTTTTATAAATTGTAAAACTTGCTCAACAAGTTTTTAGCACTATTGTTGGAGAGGCGTAGATTAGTTTAATTCTTGTAGTCTAAGATTTTTTCACCTTCTTTTGTGAAAAAAAAGAAAAGAAGCTGGGCATAAAGTAGACGACACATCAACTTGGATATCACCAGACAACAATGGGGAATCTCAAGGGTTGAACAGTAAAAAGAGATAGAAAGAACGATAGTGGAGGAAATACATCATGGAGAACGATAGACCCTTATGGACGTTATGAGGCCACAGCTCAATGCCCATTATCAAGGGATTACATAACCACCGGTATAAGCGAATACGTTTGGCATCAAACCATCACTGCTAAATATGTTGCGAACCAACTTGCAATTCTATAGGTTAGCCAATGAGGATCATAAAACTCAATTTTCTAATTTCATAGAAATTTGTGACACCTTTAGATATATTGGGTCACAGGATGCTGTTAGGATGAGACTCTTTTTCCTTACACTTAAGGATCGAGTTGAGGCTTAGTTGAATTCTCTCCACCCATCTAACATCACAAATTGGGAGTAGTTGGTGCGAGTTTTTCTAGATAAGTATTTCCCTCTAAACAAGACAAAAAGACTAATAACGTAAATTATCAATTTCCAGTAAAATGACTGGAAGTCTTCATATAGAGTATGGGAGCAGTATAAGGAGTTGTAAAGTAGTTGTCCTCATCATAAACTACCTAACAAATTCCTATTGCAAACCTTTTACACTGGAGTTAATCCACCCACAAGGAGCACCATAGATGCAACTATTGGAGGATCATTCATGAGGAAAACAGTTGAAGCAGCACACGATCTGTTAGAAGACATGGTAAACATTAGTTGTCTTTGGACATCAGAACGAAGTAGACAGAAATCAACCTTTTAGGACCTAAGAGGAATGATTGTTATTGCAAATTTAATGATAACATTGCAGGCTGAGATCGATAACCTAACTAAGCAATTGAATAGTCTGAAAGGTACCTCTTCCTCTCCAGTCACAGCAATGCAGCACATATATGAGTCACATGAACAAGAGAGCTATATTGTAGCTGATTGCTTCTCAAAGGAAAACAACATCATGGATTAATTTAACTTTAATGGAGCATAAGTTGGTCAGGGAGATAGCAATCTTTATTCCAATACATACCAATTGGGGTGGCATAACCACCTAAATTTTTATTAGTCTAACAATACTGAGATTCAGTTTATAAATTAAGGGTCACATAGCTATCAACGAGATAAATACAATGACTATGATTCCAAACCGGACAAGATCATGGACAAGCTCATAAGTATGGATGAGGCCCTAAAGAGGTTAAAAGAGCAAATTGACTAAGTAACAAGGATTTATGCCTCTTCTATTCTCAGCCTGGAGGTTCAAGTTGAACAACTTGCTAATGTATTATCTACAAAAAGTATGGGAAGTCTTTCGAGCAACACGAAAGTATATCCAAGAGAGCAAGTTAAGGCTATCACACTTAGGAGTGGGAAACAGTTAGGAGAACTAACAAATAGACCAACTGAAACACACACTGTAGAAGACCAAGAGAAGCAGAAAAAGGTTGAAAAAAAGAATGAGAACCCTCCCTAAGTTCCTCTTCCGCCTTACCCACTGAGAATACCATTAATAAGAGTTAATGATGTTGAATATTCGAAGGAGCATGAGGATAAAGAATAGATGATAATGAACATCGAGTTTGAAGATGCTATGACCTGTGAAGCAAAAGAAGAAGAAGAAAAGGAGTGATTAAGGAAGAACAAGAGCAACTCACCCTTTTACCAAACAAACTGCTAGACTTAATAGAAGATTCGAAGAGTTTCGTTATTTTCTATTTTACTGACAGTTTATTAGTGAAAAGGACATTATTGAAATTAATTGGTTTGCTCAACTTTATCAACACTACAAGAAAATCATGGAATAGCGACATAAATTTTTCGACGAACAGAAAACTGATGCTATTTATCGACGAAAGATTACTATCTGTCGGTAAATAAACTATACTGTTTATATATAGCGACAAACTATATCTCCGTTGGCAATAATGGAGGGAAAGAATTTCGCGCAAAATCTTCGACGATATAAAGCGACGACACAACTTACGGCTGCAGGAACAGTTCCTGCAATTTAATTACTTCGGATAGATTCCGACGGACATAATTCCATCGAAAATTTACCGACGGATTAGAAACCACTGTCGGTAATAAATGTGGGAATTACTCTCGCAATTAATTAGCTTCGCTAATATACCGTCGGTAAAAGTGTTTCAGCCCCTTTTATATACCGACGTAATGTGTTCCGTCGATATCCGTTTAATTAACTTTACAGACATCATTGGTGTTCTGTAAGTGAATCATCGTGTTTATTAGACCAAATCGTTAGCTTTTCATTAATTGTACCGACAAAAGGTGGGTTTCCATCGCAAAAAGAAGCGGTTACATAGGCGATGAACTAATTGGGAAACTTAAATACCGACAAAATTTATAGTTCATCGGTAACTGTCAACTATTTGCTAAACCAAACATCGTCGTTTGGTTGAAGACGAGGCTGTAAAACTTGAATCACCAATGGAATTTGTATTCCATCGGTGATTCATCAGTTTTAACACGAGCACATGGCGTGTGTTTCATCAATTATACCGACAGACTGAGTTTTTCCATTGCAAAAAGAGCGGTAACCAAGACGGTGAAGTAATTTGGAAATTCAAATATCGACGGAATTTAGATTCCGTCGATAAATGTAGGCAATTTGCTTTGTCGTTTGGTTAAGGACGATGAGGTAAACCCTAAATTACCAGCGGAATATATATTCCGTCAGTGATTCAACGCCTTTAACTCGCACTGCTCTGTTTTTTGACACCCTCTCTTGCATTTTCTGATCGTTTTTTAACTATTTTCTTACTCATCGTGCGTCGTGTGAGGTAAGCTCTCTAATGGGTGTTTTATTTCTAAAAAAAAAGCATATTTTTTGTGTTAATCGTGAGTATTTGGTGATGAAATCTTGCTTGATTATTGTTGTTGTTTGCAGTTTTTTCATGTAATTATTGGTTTATTTGTTGTTTATATGTGTTATTGTTGGTAAATAATGAAAAAATGCACTTGATTTGTGGTTAGATTGAGATTATACATATTGCCTATGAGGTGTTCGATAAAATGCCTTTTATGATGTTTGAAAT